>PVIR01001966.1:83412-111046 GCA_004026965.1 Petromus typicus
AAAAAAAAAAAAAAAAAAAAAAAAAAAAAAAAAAAAAAAAAAAAAAAAAAAAAAAAAAAAAAAAAAAAAAAAAAAAAAAAAAAAAAAAAAAAAAAAAAAAAAAAAAAAAAAAAAAAAAAAAAAAAACCAACCATAATGTAAAAACAAAACAAAACAAAAAACTACAAAGGGGCTGAAGGATCCAGAGTAGTTGTGTAAACCACTAATTATACAGATAATGGACTGCATTTGGGAGGCTGAAACAGGAGGATCTCCATAAATTTAAAGTAAGACCAGTCTGGGCTACACAGTAAGTTCAAGGATAGCCTGAACTCCCTAGTGAGACTCAAAAAACTAAGAAGGGTGTAACCTACTCAGGACCCCTCCTGTCTCTCAGGAGCTTTTCCTATTTCCCATTCCCAATCCTATTTCCCAGCTCCCGATTATGTGTGCCTTACATGTCTGAGCACCTGTGTTCCATTCTTGAGTACATCCTCTCTTCCCTTCTCTCTCCCTCTCTCCCTCTCTCTCTCTCAATAAATCCTTCCCACTCATAACCTTAAAAAAACACCTTAAAAAGATGAGGTGGGGGATGTAGCTCAGCGCAAAGGCCCTGGGTCCAATCTCCAGTACCATAAAGAAAGGGAAGAAGAAGGGAAAGGAAAGGGGGAAGGGAGGGGACAGGGAAGGAAGGGAAGGAGAGGAAGAAGAGAGAAAATTGGATTAAGCGGCGTGGAGAGTGCTGACGACCTTGAGAGGAACAAGGTCGCAGAGCAGTGGAATGAAAGCTTGACCTAGGGACTGTGGCAGAGGCCAGGAGAAAAGATTCCCCGGGCAGGTGCTGCTTAAGGACAGCCCAAGATGCTAGGCCTGCTCCCCATCCGCACCAACGGAGGAGGCTCGTGCAGGTTCGCAGCTGGCCCAGGGTCCCTGCTCAGGCGTGTCCAACTCTGGAGCCTGAGGCCTTTCCACTCCACCGCCTCCAATGCCCAGTGGGGATCCCTCCCAGGGCCCTCGCTCCTCCTAACTTCCCTTTGTACCGCCCCGGCAGGACTTATCTGGGGATTCACCATCTGGCGTGGTGTGATTTGCCTAGGTGTAGACAACTACCTGCCTCTAACCTCCCTTGCAACACCTGTAGCATGCACTGCTCCTGGGAAAAGGGCAATGCCCACGCCTCACCCTCAGCCTTAAAGCTCGGTACTTATACACCCAGGCTTTGACCTGAGACAGCCCTGGGTTCATATCCCAACTGGCCACTCCATCCCTGCTGGTTTCATGACCCTGGGCAAATCACCAGTGGGACAGGGCTAGGTCACCTTATCTGTCCAGTAGAAAGGGTATCTGCCTCCCAGAGCTGTGGAGTGAGGGTGCGTCTGTCCGGGAGTAGTAAGCGCTCGCTGAGTGCAGGCTGCGAGGTCTGTTGCCCACTGGAATTAGTTAAGAAGTTTGCAGCTGGCTGGGATACGGATAGGCAGTGACCAGTGCTGGTCTGGGGGGAGCAGGCGGCCTGTCACTGACCTCGGGACTGGCAGGGTTGGAGGGCTTGCTGGAGAATTAAGGCCTCCTGCCTGGAGGCGCGGGGATGAAGGGACATACCGTGCGCCTTGCATGGTGTCATCACCTAACACGACACAGACGTAGGAGGGTGTCACACGTGGGCTGTGCTGGGGCGCTGGTATAAGGGTGGGCTCCTCCGCTTAGCAGCTGAGTGGCCTCAGGTCCTCTTTTGTGTGAAAGAGTTTTTGTTCTTTTTTTTTTTTTTTTTTTTTTAGGTTTTTTGAGACAGAGTCTCGCTTTGGAGTTTAGGCTGGCCCTGAGCTCAGCCTCAGACTCATCACAGCAATCCTCCTGCCTCTGCCTCCCGAGTGCTGGGATTACAGGCGTGAGCCACCATGCCCGGCACTGTGGTATGTGGTACTGGTTGCTGCTGGGCATGAGTCTCCACACCCAGTATAGGTATGTGGTTACCGGGGATCGAACCCGGGTCCTTGCGCTTGCAAGACAGGCGCCAAAACCATTGAGCTAAATCCCCGGCCCTTTTGTTCGTTTTTTGTAGTTCTGGGGGTCGAACCCTGAAGGGTCGTATCACTGAGATAGTCCTTTTTATTTATTTATTATTTTTATTTATTTATTTATTTGTTTTGAGACAGGATCTTGCTTTGTAGTTTAGGCTGGCCCTGAGCTCAGCCTCAAACTCACATCACAACAACCCCCCTGCCTCTGTCTCCTGAGTGCTGGGATTACAGACATGAGCCACCACGCCTGGCACTGTGGTCTGTGGTACTGATTGCTGCTGGGCGTGAGTCTCCATGCACAGTATTGTATGTGGTTACCTGGGATCGAACCCGGGTCCTTGCGCTTGCAAGACAGGCACTGGAACCACTGAGCTAACTCCCCAGCCCAGTCCTTTTTATTTTTTATTTTGAGGTAGTCTCTCCTTCACACTTGCACTTGCCTTAGGCTCCCTCAGTTCTGAGATGCCAGGTGTATGCCACCACCCCCAACTTGCAAGTGATGTTTATAGCAGTGAGGATTAGCTAGGATGTGTAAAACACTTTGTACTTAGGAAGTGCTCAATAAGTACCCAGATATTAATGGCTTTTATAGCTAAGACCCACATGCTGTTGTAAGGAAGGTCATATCTACACTTGGTAGGAGAGCAGCCATGGTACAGGGAGGATCTATAACTGGCCCAAGTCCTACATCTGGATAGGGAGGAAGCTAGAATTCCTAAGCACATAGCCTGGCTGCAGAACCCATTAGATTAATTAACTAACCAATAGATTTGCACTTCCCTGGGAAAAGCCACCTAAAGTCCTAAAAGTGACTCCTTGGAGCCAGCCCCTCCAGCTGCCTCCCCTCTCCCTGAGTCCCAGTCAATGGCTGTGACCCCCGCGGATCCCCTCAGGGCTTGGAAGATAGCAGCAGGGCTTAACACGCCTCAGAGCTTGGAGAGAGCTGGAGGCATCGTAAGACCCATGGGAAAGAGAGTGAAGCGTCATTTGCTGGCATGTGAATTACACCAAGCGAATCACTGACATGCCTGTGGGTCAGGCTCATTACACCCATTTGATAGATGTGAAAGCTGAGGCCCAAAGAGGTTGACCGGCTTGCCCAAGGTTACCTGCTGAGGAAGCAGGCTAGCCTTCTGGTCTTGGGGTGGTGAAATCAGAGCAAGGCCCTCAGCGGACTGAAGTCAGAAGGCCCTCTTCAGACTGGAGTCTGAAGCCTTGCTGCATACACACGCATACAAATGTGTATTTGGCAAAATCTATGCCTTTCCTACTTGGCACATTGGTATCTTTCATGAAGTGTGATTGAAAACATATGGTGAAGGTTTAAATTTTTTAACAAATGCATTAGAGTAAGACACATTGCCAAAACAGAAAACAGAGAGAGCAGTGCTGGGGACACAGCTCAACACCGGGACCACCAGTTCAGTACCAGTACCACAAACTCAAAAAACATGAATAAAAATTTTTAAAAGCATGAGTGGCAGGGGAAACAATTATGAAGTGTACATAGACAGAGAGGGCTGCCCACTCTCTGGGGTTTTAGCAACACTGGCATCCACCTTGTGCCATGCTTGTCCTGCACCCTTTCCCTTGAGCCATAGGTAGAGGAGAAAGGTGGCGGAGGCAGAGGGTGAAACCAGTCATTACCGTGTGGCACACTAGCAAGCGCTGCAGATATGTCACTTTTCCCAGCACCCCCTGCTCTCTTCAGCCCTTTGCTCACGTTCCTCTCTTCCTTGCTGTGCCAGCGCCAGCTCATCCTTCAGATCCCAGCTTGGCTGGTATCTTTTCAGGAGCCAAGCAGGGAGGTAAACCACTTCTGCTGTGCCGCCCAAGACACAGCACTTACTCTCCTGCAGTGTCCTAGTCACCTATCACCCGCCTGATGTGTCCCATAGAGGCAGCGGTCTTGGCTAGTTGCTTCCTACCGTATTGCTTACACCTGGAACACACTGGGCCTCACATGTTCAGAACACCTGTCAGTGGGGAGCCGAGGATTTAGCTCAGTGGTTCCGGCGCCTGTCTTGCAAGCCCAAGGACTGGGGTTCAATCCCCGGTTAACCACATACAATACTGGGTGTGGAAACTCACCCCAGCAGCAACCAGTACCACATACCACAGTGCCAGGCATGGTGGCTCACGTCTATAATCCCAGCACTCGGGAGGCAGAGGCAGGAGGATTGCTGTGATGTGAGTTGGAGGCTGAGCTCAGGGCCAGCCTGAACTACAAAGTGAGACCCTGTCTCAAAAAACCTAAAAAAAAAAAAAAGAAAAGAAAAAAAGAACACCTGTCAGTGAGTGACTACGTCGGCTGGACAAGGGAGGCAGCTATGTGTTGGGCTGAAGGCGCAGATCCATACTCTCACTCTGCCCTCTTTTGCATTGATCTTTCAGCTATGGCTGCCAGGATCCCCTCAGAGCCGAGGCCTTCCCCAGAAGGTGACCCTTCCCCGCCACCGCCGCCGATGTCATCCCTGGTGCCCGACACTCCTCCGGACACCCCTCCTGCCATAAAGAATGCCATTAGCCCTAAGCAGCTCTCACTGGAACCAGAGAGCTCCCCTGGGCACCCTGATCACAGGCCAGCGCCCCCACGGGAAGAATCCTTTTCATCAGAGGCGCAGACCTTCCCAGCCCCAGGCCCACAGGATGCTCGACCTCCTCAGAGGAGCAGTGAGCCATCCCCAACGGCAGCGCCAGCCTCCGACAGCCCTCCCACCAAGCAAGGTACATGTGAGGTCCTGGCTCGGTCCCCGCCCTGGCTGGTACCTCCTGAAGGAAACCCTTTGCCCTCAGGATGTGGGACAGACAGACGAGACTGGGAGGAGGGTCCCAGGCTGCCGGCTTCTTGGACAGAACTTCTGACCTGTCTGTTCTTGTTTCCTCTGCTAAGACGTAAAGAAGCCAGGAGAGAGACACAAGTTGGCGAAGGAGCGGCGAGAAGAGCGAGCCAAGTATCTGGGTGAGTAGGAAGAGTCACTGTCATCGTCATCACCAGCGTCAGCATCCTATGAGTAACACTGACATGACTGGAAAACTTCACCTTCACCTGTGTGGAGAGCAGGACAGGCCTTGTATCTTGTGATCTTCCCAGCCCATCTCGAGAGCAAACAGGTTCCGAGAGACAAGTCACTGACCGAAGCTAGACAGCTAGTGGAGCAGCCGAGACTCTGACCCAGCCTGCCCGCCTCACCTCTGATCCGGGCTCTTAGGCCCTCAGGTTGGATGGATGGAGATCTGACCTGTTTAGGTGTGGTGACACATCCTGTAATCCCAGCTGTCTGGGAGATGTAGGCAGGAGGATTGCAAGTGTGAGTCCAGCCTGGGCAGATTGGCCAGACCTTGTCTCAAAATAAAAAGAGTATAAAGGGCTGGGCTGTATGTAGCTCAATTAGAAGACCCTATATTCAATACTAAGTACCATGAAAAACAAAAGAAAATGAGCTCATTTCTCCTTCATCACTGAGTCCCCGAGGCCAGCTGGGGAGAAGAGGCCTCCCTGAGGCCTGTGTTGAGAAAGCTCCTGAATGTGAGAGAAATTTGGGAGTGGAGGCCCTGCCTACGCAGGCAGGAGGGAGACCGCTGGGGTTGGGGTAGCAGGAGGCCTCTTGGGGGAAGTTCCCCTCACCTGCAATGGGGCTTCTTTCCCCACAGCGGCCAAGAAGGCAGTGTGGCTGGAGAAGGAGGAGAAGGCCAAGATGCTTCGTGAGAGGCAGCTCCAGGAGCGCCGGCGGCGGCTAGAGGAACAGCGTCTTAAAGCTGAGCAACGCAGAGCCGCCCTGGAGGAGCGCCAACGGCAGAAGCTGGAGAAAAACAAGGTGGGTTCATGCCCCGATTCCACAGGGGTCTGCACAGATTCATAGCCATTCACACACATCCATGTCTGCTGCCCTGTGTACACACATTGCTGTGCATGCTTCCATGCAATCCAGGCCTGAGCAGTCCCTCTGTGTTCATATCTGCACCCGTGTCCTTGGTTACAGCATCTGGGAATGTTTACAAAGGCAGCCTCATTGGTTCCTGTACATGCAGTACAGGTCCCCAGGACTGTGCATGTGCATCTATATAATGCAGATAAGGTGCTGGCGGCAGATTTGGCTCCACCATGTCAGTGGAGCCTGGCTTGAAGGAAATAGCCTGGCCTTCTCTGGTGGCCTCAGGCTAAAGGAAAATGGGTAGCCTTCAGGTCAGGACTGTCAGTCCCAGTGCCAGGGGGAACTTGGCTTCGCCTAGGAGCCCCAGGCAGGAAGAGTCCTACCTCATCCTTAGAGAAGCAACTCACACACCCAGGAAATGACTCAAGAATAGTGCAAACTCTCCAAGGAAGGGTAGAAAGGGACCTGTTGCTTGTGATCTCTAATCACAGCAAGGACTCAGAGATCTTGGTTACCTGCCCAGACCCAGGAGGGAATGGACAGGGAAGTACTCTCACAGGAGGGACAAGCCTCTCTCCTAGGCAGGAGAGATGATTCTGAGCGCATCTTTCACTTCTCTGCCCTCCCCCAGGAACGCTATGAAGCAGCCATCCAGCGGTCCGTGAAGAAGACCTGGGCTGAAATCCGGCAGCAGCGCTGGTCCTGGGCAGGGGCCCTTCACCACAGCTCCCCAGGAAACAAGACCAGTGAGTGGGTGGGCAGGGTTGGGGGGGTGGCCAAGGCTGGGCCTGGCAAGGTGGGAGGGGATCAGCTTCATACAAGGAGCTAGCTGCAGATGTGCCTTGTTTTGTGTGATGTGTGTCTTCTGGAATGGTCTATAAGACAGAAGGTCCCTCTCCACGGACCTCCACTGTCAAATCCGAAATGGATTCTCTCCATTGGTTTGCTCCTCAAACTTCTCATTTTAGGAGTAGTCTTGTTTACTACTGTCAATTATGTTAATGGATGACACACAAAAGAGGACTTTAGTGCCTACAGGCATTGGATGTTTAAAGAAAACTGTCACTCCCTGTCTTGGAAGGTAGATTTTTGTCTCTGAGTTCTCACGTAAGCTCACCATGGACTTAGTGTGAGTCATTACTGTCATGTATGTACCACTGCATTTGGATGTCTGTATGCAACGGGAAACTCCGTAGTTCCAGCTGTGCATACCCTGGTCTGTGCTCGTGGGTCTGTGTTGCGCAGCTTACCGTTACAGTGGTGTGTCTGTGGCCCTGTGTACCTCAGTGAGGGCTCCTACCTCAGACAGTCTCGGGTTCTGGCTCTGGCCCTGGTGGTGTGACCTTTAACTTCTTGACCTCTCACTTTTTTGCATCTGTGAAGTGGGGATAACAATGCTACTTGCCTTCGAGGTTGTAGGTAGATGTTTGGAGGATCAAGTGAGGTAACATGTATATGGTGCCCAGCTCAGTGCCTGGCACATGGTAAGCATCACCGTATGTTAGCTGTTACAATATCATGGTTAGGTTGCTTTGATGTGTTTGTGCCTTGTGTGCATCTGGGTCTGACACATGACCAGCTATCTGTGTTTCTCTGTGCATGTCTGCACACATGTGTGCATGCATAAGTCTCCACTACTCTCTCTGCCCATGTCTGCATGTCTTTGTCCTCGTGTGTCTGGATGAATATGTGGATTTATGCAAGTGACCGTGACTGTGTGGAATCTTCCATGTAGAACGTCCTGCATTGTCCCGGACAGTACATGGGTGTTGTATCCATATCGCCTTGGCTGGGCAGTGTCAGCAAGTGCCAATGCTGGATGGCGGTGGGAGGGGTTGCAGCACCCAGCCCTAGGGAATGGCTTCCTTTGGTGCGGCCAGGAAGGCTGTAGTTTTCTAGTTTCACAACATCTCCTCCCTCTGCTCCTTCTCCGTCGGCTCCCCCCACCCAGATGTCTCTGGTCTCCCATCCCTACCCCCTCCCAGAGCCAGACCCTCCCCACCCTAGCCTGCCCACTCCTCTTCCTCCCACCCTACCCTCGGAGCATCCTGCATGGAAGGCCTCAGCGCCCCCCCTGGCTCCCCATCCGGCCCGGCCCTAATGCCGTGTCTTTTCCCCTCCAGGTGGGAGCAGGTGCTCCGTGTCGGCAGTAAACCTGCCCAAACACGTGGACTCTATAATCAACAAGCGGCTCTCAAAGTCCTCTGCCACGCTCTGGAACTCCCCCAGTAGAAGTAAGAGAAGGCCCAGCCTTCCCCCTCCAGAGCCCCCTAAAAGCCTCCAGAGCTGAGCAAGGACACCAGTCCCTGGAGCCCTCATAAACATCAGGTCCCCTTCCCCATTCCACCCCACTTGGGTCTCTCTGCCCTTTGGGGGAGCCGGCATTTGAGTCTGGATCCTGAGGACAGAGTCGTGCCCTGCAGGAGAGGAGAACAGGGACAAAGAACAATGCGAGAGTGCAGAAAGCCTGGCAGGGCGTCCGGAGCAAGGAGGGGGTGGCGGCTGTGGGGTGGGAACAGGCAGGCAGCCGCATCTCCAGCCACGACCAGCTGGCCTGAGCCAGCCTTGGACAGGTGGCTTGGCCCCAAGTGTCAGGCCGGCCTGGGTGCTGTGTGTGGGGTGTAGTTCTGCTGCACCCTAGAGGGCCATGCAGTTCTCCCTCTCTGCTGTCTGAGCCCCAGCCATGGCCTTGGCTGGTTCCGGAGTTGCCATCGACCAGGGTGGTGCAGCCTCTTCATTCCCACCATGCCCTGGTGCTTACATATGAAGGAGCCATGGTAGGAGTTATTTGTGTTTCACTGGCTTTTATTTGGTTGCTTTATTGCCTAGCAACCAAATCAGCTGCTGCACCAACCCCACCTGACTGAGGCTTAAAAATAACCCAGCAGCTGAGGGGACGGAGCAGGGTGGCTTAGGGGCAGCCAGGCCCTGAGCAGCCTCTCCCTGGCAGAGGACTCCGAAGGCTGGGTCAGAGGGAAAAGACACCCACTGTCCCAGATCCCTGCAAACATGACTACCCCAGGCCGGTGCCCTGAGGGCAGGACGTGCAGGGCCCCAAAGCAGTACACGGGAGAGGGCAGTTCAGTGTTCTGCCAGTCCTGTGTGGCTCCTTCCTATGCTCACAGAGCCAAGCCCTTTCACCCTGGGACAGTGGTAGGCGGGGACCCTGAAGCATGCAGAATGTGGCCCTGAGAAGTGTTTTGTTGCCTGGGTCTGCAGTGGAGGTCCAGCTCTCAGAGAGGACCAGCGTGGCCCCGCGTGATTGGGGGGGACAGTCCTCCTGGGTGAGAATCCTCGGGCTTGGCGTGGGGACAGCACCTGGTCTCCCCGATGCCTCGGCGGGGTGACAGCATCACTTGGTGTTCGCCCGCAGATCGCAGCCTGCAGCTGAGCGCGTGGGAGAGCAGCATCGTGGACCGCTTGATGACGCCCACCATCTCCTTCCTGGCTCGGAGTCGCAGCGCAGTCACACTGCCCCGCAACGGCCGGGACCAGGGTAGGGGCTGCGGCTCTGGGAGACGCCTCCTGAGGGGCCGGGCAGGGACCAGCCTCCCGCCCAGACCGCACCCCGACCGCCCTCGTCCCTCCGCAGCCGTGCCGGTGTGCCCGCGCTCGGCCTCTGCCAGCCCCCTGACGCCGCCGTGCATCGCCTCCCGAAGCGTGCACCGCTGCGCCCCCGAGGCCGGCGAGCGCGGGGAGCGGCGCAAGCCCAGTGCCGGGGGCAGCCCCGCTCTGGCCCGCCGCCGGCCCGAGGCCTCGCCGGTGAGTGGCCGCACGGGTCGGGCCGCAGCCCGGTCCCCGAAAGCCGGCGCTCTGACGTCGGCTACTCCGCCCCGCCAGGTGCAGAAGAAGGAGAAAAAGGACAAGGAGCGAGAAAATGAGAAGGAAAAGAGCGCCCTGGCCCGAGAGCGCAGCCTCAAGAAGCGCCAGTCGCTACCTGCGCCCGCGCGCCCGCGCCTTTCTGCGGGCCCCGCCTCCGAGCTCAGGTGAGGGCGGGCCCGAGGTGGGCAGCCAATCACCCGCGCCTTCCTTCACAGATACCGTATCCAAATTGGTGCTGGGCTTGATGGTGCGCACCTGTAATCCCTGCACTGGGGAGGCCAAGGCAGGAGGACAACTGCAAGTTGGAGGCAGCCAGACCTCCCCAGCCATGCGCTGTCAAACACCAGAAAAGGCTGGGCATGCTGGCACATGCCTGTAATCACAGCCCTGGAAGGGCTGAGGCAGGAGGATCGCCATGAGTTCGAGGCCAGCCTGAGCTACATAAGGAGGCCATGCCTCAAAAAAAAAAAAAAAAAAGCAAAACAATTTTTTCTTTCCATTTTTTTTTTCCCTGATCGTTCTCTACTTTTTCCCTACCTTCTTCCTTGTTCCCTTTTTCATTTGAAAATTTTCCTCCCATTTCTCAATATCCATTACACATTTTGGTCCTTATTTCCACTTTGTTTCTCACACCAGAGAAATAATACAGTACTTAAACATGTATGTTTGATTTATCTCACTTAAAAGTTGTTCTCAAGGTGCATCTATTTAGCTAGAAACGTCTCAAGCTTATCCTTCTTTATGGCAGAGTAGTACTCTATTATATTTCTTAAAACCCACATCTTTGTTATTGGTTGATGGACATTTGGGCTGTTTCTAAAATTTAGCTATTATAGACTGTGCCACTATAAACATGGATGTAAATAAATCACTGCAGTATAATACTTTCAATTCTGTCAGGAAGTTTTTTGTTTTTTATTTTTTTCTTAGGTTTTTTGAGACAGGGTCTCGCTTTGTGGTTCAGGCTGGCCCTGAGCTCAGCCTCAAACTCACATCACAGCAATCCTCCTGCCTCTGCCTCCCTAGTGCTGGGATTACAGGTGTGAGCCACCATGCCCGGCACTGTGCTATGTGGTACTGGTTGCTGCTGGGCGTGAGTCTCCACGCCCAGTATAGTATGCGGTTACCGGGGAATCAAATCCGGGCCCTTGCGCTTGCAAGACAGGCTCCGGAACCACTGAGCTAACTCCCCGGCCCTGTCAGGAAGTTTTTTTGAGGAATCCCTACACTGATCTTCACAGCAGTTACCCCAGTCTACACTCCCATCAACAGTGGAGAAGGGTTCCTTTTTACCCACAACCCTGCGAGCAGTTGTTATTGGTTAATTTCTAGATTGCAGCCATCCTTTCTGGAGTCAGATGAAATCTCAGTGCTGTTTGTTCATTTGTTTCCCCATATAGAAGATCAAACTCAGGACCTTTGTCAGGCAGGCTTGATACCACTAGGCTACATCACCAACCATCTGCATTTTTTAAAATTGCATCTCTCAAGTGACCAGTGATGTTGAATTTTTTTCATATATTTGTTGTTTCTACTTCTTTGCCTGAGAAGTGTCTTTTCATTTCAGATGTCCAATTTTGGATTGGGTCTTTAAATTTGGATTCTGGATTTTTTTAAATTCTTTATGATTCTAAATATTTGTCCTTTGTCTGAGGAACAACTGGCAAAATATTTTTTCCACTCTGTGGATTGTCTTTTCACTCTGTTGATGGTTTCTTTTGCTATGCAAAAGCTTTCTTTTTTGAGATAGGGTCTCACTTTGTAGTTCAGGCTGGCCCTGAGCTCAGCCTCCAACTCATATCACAGCAGTCCTCCTGCCTCTGCCTCTCAAGTGCTGGGATTGCAGGCCTGAGCCACCACGCCCGGAACTGTGGTATGTGGTATGTGGTATGTGGTATATGGTATTGATTGCTGCTGGGCATGAGTCTCTACACCCAGTATTGTATGTGGTTACTGGGGATCGAACCCAGGCCCTTGTGCTTGCAAGACAGGCTCTAGAACCACTGAGTTAAATCCCCAGCCAAAAGCTTTCTAATAAGATGAGATCCTGATTTTTTTTTGGTGAGATTTCCAATGTGATCATGAAGTCTGCCTACCCCAGTGTCAAGAGTTCTACTTATGGGCCAAGGATATAGCTCAGTGGTTCCAGAGCCTGTCTTACAAGCACAAGGGCCCAGGTTGGATCCCTGGTAACCACATAACAATACTGGGTGTGGAGACTCACTCCAGCAGCAACCAGTACCACATACCACAGTGCCGGGCATGGTGGCTTACAGCTGTAATCCCAGCACACGGGAGGCAGAGGCAGGAGGATTGCTGTGATGTGAGTTGGAGGCTGAGCTCAGGGCCAGCCTGAACCACAAAGCGAGACCCTGTCTCAAAAAACCTTAAAAAAAAAAAAAAGAGGGGCCGGGGAGTTAGCTCAGCGGTTCCGGCGCCTGTCTCGCAAGCGCAAGGACCCGGGTTCGATTCCCCGATAACCACATAACAATACTGGGTGTGGAGACTCACCTCAGCAGCAACCAATACCACATACCACAGTGCCGGGCGTTGTGGCTCACGCCTGTAATCCCAGCACTCGGGAGGCAGAGGCAGGAGGATTGCTGTGAGGTGAGTTTGAGGGTGAGCTCAGGGCCAGCCTGAACCACAAAGCGAGACCCTGTCTCAAAAAACCTAAAAAAAAAGAGTTCCATCTATTCTATCTTCCAGCAGATTTAATGATTCTGTTTTAATATTCAGATCTTTGATCCATTTTGATTTTAGTTTAGTACATGGTGAAAGATACAGGTCTAGTTTTAATCTCTGGCAGTTTCTGCTATTAGCTGTTAGAATTGTTCAGTGCCAGTATCATAGCCAATGAGATTTCTGCTCTTATTAAGTGTACAGGCCATCAGGGAGATTCATCTCACAAATCAACATGTAATTGCAAATTGGGGTTTGTTGGGGGGGTATTTTATGTTATTTTATGAGACAGTGTCTCAATTTGTAGTTCAGGTTGGCCCTGAACTCACTGTTTCCTAGACTGGCCTCAAACTCAAGAGAAATCCTCCTGCCTCAGTCTACTGATGCTGGGATTACAGGTGTGCACCCCCTCACCTGGTTTAAGAGGAGGTTGTTTTGTTGTTTGAGGAACACTAAGGAACTTAGGTAGCCCAGGTTTGCTTTAGATTTTGTAATCTTCCTGAGTGCTAGGATTACAGGCATGAACCACCATATTTATGATAAATTGGGGTATAGGCACCAAGAGGAAATGTTAAGCTTTTTGTGATTTTTATGCTAACTAGGTGGGAGATGCGTAGTCCGAGGGAGGGACCTTCCTGGAAAAATTGACAAGCGGGGTGATCAGTGGAGTGGGGACTGCACTCTCTAGGCTCTGTGCCCTGCAGTTCTAACCCTGCTCTTCCTTCTCAGCCCCAAAGCCAAGGCCCGCCCCTCCTCTCCTTCCTCACCCTGGCACAGGCCCACCTCCCCCTGCCCCAGCCCTGGGCCAAGCCACACTCTGCCTCCAAAACCACCATCTCCTCGAGGCACCACTGCATCACCCAGGAGACGTGTCCGGAGGAAGGAGGAGGCAAAGGAGAGCCCCAGCATATCAGGGGCCGAGGACAAGAACCAGAGCAAGAGGAGGGCCAGTGAGGAGAAAGAGCCTGCCACCCCGGCCTCGCCAGCGCCGGCGCCGGCGCCCTCCCCTGCGCCCACACCCAGTCCTGCACAGCCCACTACGGAAATCCCTGCAGGTGGGTGTGAAGAGCAGACTGGCAGAGAAGCCAGTTTGCCTGGACAGGGAGGTAGTCAGGGATGTGGGGCCCCAGGGCCGCCTGCAGACTTGTCCTGCCTGCAGTGGGCTGGCGTCTCCGAACGCAAGCCAGTCCGATGAGGGGTAGTGCTGTGCCCAGGCTCCAGTCCAAGAAGCACAGCACAGGCAGGTGCCACTGCCGGTGTCAGCAGACTCTGGTCCTGGGTCCTCCTCCAGATACTGCTGTGCCGACCTCACCTCCAGCTCCTGCGCCGCCGGTGACCCCCAGCAAACCCATGGCGGGCACCACAGACCGAGAAGAGGCCTCTCGGCTCCTGGCTGAGAAGCGGCGCCAGGCCCGGGAGCAGCGGGAACGCGAGGAACAGGAGCGGAGGCTGCAGGCCGAAAGGGACAAGTGAGTACGAGGCGAGCCTCGGCGACTCAGTGCGTCCTTATGGATCGGAGAAGGGCTCGGCTGAGCCACAGCTTCCTCTGTTCTCCAGGCGAATGAGGGAGGAGCAGCTGGCACGGGAGGCCGAGGCCCGAGCAGAGCGGGAGGCTGAGGCCCGGAGGCGGGAGGAGGAAGAGGCCCGAGAGAAGGCGCAAGCGGAGCAGGAGGAGCAGGAGCGGCTGCAGAAACAGGTGCCTGGCGGGCGATCCGGTGGGCGGGCGCGGGGTGTCTGGCCCAGAGGACAGCGTGGCCAGGTGCTTAACGCTCACACTCATCTCTGGCAGAAAGAGGAGGCAGAAGCTCGATCGCGAGAAGAAGCCGAGCGGCAGCGACTGGAGCGGGAAAAGCACTTCCAGAAGGAGGAGCAAGAGCGGCAGGAGCGCCGAAAGGTGTGTGGAGCGGTGGGGGTGTGGGCGGGGCCTAGCGCTGGAGGGCGGGATCTAGCGCTGGAGGGCGGGGGCCGCCTCCCTAGGTCTGGCTGCATGCTGTGGTCGGGTAGAAGTAGATGCTGGAGCAGCATCTGGTTCCCGGGTGGGCAAGGGAGGGGTGGTGTGAGCTAGGAGGGCACTGAGCCTCCAGGCCCTGTCCGCTGTGGGGAGTTTGGGACTAATTGATGTGGGGCCTCCATACAGCGCCTGGAGGAGATAATGAAGAGGACTCGGAAGTCCGAAGTAGCTGAAACCAAGGTGAGGATTCTACGAGTAGGAGTGGGGTTGGGGGAGGAAAAGAGGCTGCAGAAAGGCATCCAGAGTCAAGGAAGGCGGTGTGGGCTGAGAGGGAGAGGAGCTCAGAACCACAGGTGGGCTCAGGTCGCCCTTGGGCTGACTCCGCTTCCTCTTCAAAGCAGAAACAGGACAGAAAGGAGGCAAAAGCCAACAATTCCAGCCCAGGTAAAGGTCCTGTTCCCCTCACCTCGCTGGCCTCCATCACCCCTGCCCTCTGGCCCCATGCTCTCACCACCCCTGGCTGATGGCTGTTCCTTCCTGTGCCAGACCCTGGGAGAACCGAGGAGACTCTGCCTTCAGCGCTGCAGAAGGAGGCCCTGGCCCTCCAGGAGCCGCAGTGGAGGTACCTGCCCCCACCCCAGGGACCCAGAACAGGAGCTGGGGCTGTCAGGATTCCTAGGTCTCACTGTGGGGAGATGCTGACCGTGAGGCCTGTATTCACAGCGTGCCAAGCAAGGAGCTGCCAGGGTCCCTGGTGAATGGCCTGCAGCCTCTCCCAGCACATCAGGAGAATGGCTTCTCCCCCAAGGGACCTCCTGGGGACAAGAGTCTGGGCCGAGCCCCAGAGACACTCCTGCCCTTTGCAGAGGCAGAAGCCTTCCTCAAGAAAGCTGTGGTGCAGCCCCCACAAGTCACAGGTAGGGACCTCTGACTCCTGGACACAGCTTCATCCATCCCAGCTCCCAGCGGCCTTCCCTGGACTCCAGTCCTGTCCTCACTTCCACGATAGGCCCTCTCCTTGCTCGACCCTGAAGACCCCAGAGATCCAGGCTTGGGGCCAAGCTTCCCCTGACTGTTTCACTGTTTCCCTCCCCTTTCCCCCAGAAGTCCTTTAAGGGTAGCCTTGGATCCAGGCGTGGCCATGAGGGCTCTGCACCACCTACCAGGATGTCCAGAGGAGAAAGAAACAAAGATGGAAGTGGCCTGGACCCCTGGGGGTGTGTCCTCTTTGTTATTTCTAACCTGCACCTTATAGACTGATGTCTCTTTGGCTGGAGCCAGACCCTGCCTCTCAGTGCATTCGTATGATCACGCGCGCAGACGCCCCTCCACCCCCATTCCACATACACTCACAGCCTCTCTGGCCCCCCTGGGGAAGGGCCGCCTGTAGTATTTGCCTTGGTTTGGTGGGGCACAGTGATGTGAATACTGTAAATAGCTTGTGCTCAGATGCCTGTGGAGGGGTGGGCACAGGAGGCAGACCCTCCTCCAGAGGCTCCCTGGGGAGATCTTCCTCTCTATTTAACTGTAATGAGGGGAACCCAGGTCTGGGAATGGGGGCCCCTTGGGCCACAGGATACTGGTTGCATCAGGGGTACCCATGCCCCCTTCCCCACCTGGAGTCAGTGTTATTGCATCTGATCAAATTTCTCCGGAAATAAAGTGAGAATAACTCTGCCAGTTCTGTCTGTCCTTCTCACTGCCAGTCAGGGTAGGAGTAGGAGCCCCTGAGCTCTCAGGCAGACATAAGGAACCTCAGACCCGGGGCCTGATTCATTGGACAAATATTATTACCTTTCCCTGTACCAGCCATGAGGCTGCACACTGTGGATGTAGGAGGAGGACACCAGAGACACTGTGGGCTGCCTACTGTCCATCCACTCCTGTCACCCCTTCCTCTTTCCAGACAGACTCCTCAGATCTGTCTATGTCCTAGACGCCAGCCTGTGCTTCAGCCAAGATGCAGCCCAGGCCCAGAGGAGAGTTGTGAGCATGATGAGCCAGCATCATGCTCCCAGCTCCGTCAGGTGCCATCAGTGTAAACATGACCAGACCTGGGTCCAGTGAGACACACACACACACACACACACACACCCCATAGTAGGGCTGGGGGAAAGCCTTGGAACCAAGGTTCCCTCCCAGCCCCTTTTTGTGTTTTCTCCTTCCCTCCCCTCCCCTTTCCTCTTCTCCAGATTTAATCCAGAATTGAGGGCCTTGACACTAAACTACATCCCAGCCCTTTTCATTTTGAGACAGGCTCACTAAATCACTAAGTTGCCCAAACTGAGCTCAGTCGTAACATCTTTCTGCGTCAACCTCCAAGAGTCCTGGGATCACAGGGATGCACCCCCATCCGTGGCTAAGGCTTCCGCATTTTTGAAAAGGAACAGCGTGGGGCCGGTCTCTAGCATGGCCTCTCACCCTCCTATCCTTCACACCCATAGGTAGTCTCTCCCCATGTGTGGCCAATAGAATACAGCGGAAGTGAGGGCGTGTCCCGCCGAGAGATTGGATTATAAAAGCACACGCCCTCTGTTCTGGGTGTGCCCTTTTTCTCTAGTCGGTCACCCTGGACAAAGGCAGTATGTGTCAGGAGAGTCAACACAGCAAGAAGCTGAAGTGTCCGGCTTCCCAGAGGGAGTGAATCTGGAAGCAGATCTCCATCTCAGTGTCGCCTTACATAACTTTGATCCTCAAAGCATGACTGTCCCTCCCAAAAGACACAGCTGGAACCAACCCCCTGAGCCACTTTTGGGTTCTCAGCCAGAAAATGATGTCCCACCTCCCTTTCGGTACTGAGATTTGAACTTAGAGCCTCATGCATGTGACAAAAATGCTCTACCGTTGAGCTATACCTCCTTTCCTTTTCAAAATTTTATTTTGAGAAACAGTCTTGCTAAATTACCTATGCTGGCCTCAAACTTGGAATCTTCCTGCCTCAACCTCCCAGGTAGCTGAGCTTGCAGGTTTGCACCACCGCGCCCAGAGAATAAGTGGTCAAACTGGTAAATTTTTTGCCCGTTTGTCACACTGTGGTAGTTAATACACACATGAGGAGAAAGCCCAGCCTATGTGGTAAGATGTCCACTGTGATGTACCCGCCTGGTAGCCAAGCGGTCTAGCAGGCAGATGAGCAGAACATCACTGAATTGACCAACCTGAAGTGGGCCTCCCTGGACTCCCCTGCCGTTAAACCAGTGGGAATCAGGTCGATGGCTGTGTAAGGCCCACAGCATCTCCAATAGGGACACAGACAACAAGCAAATATATCAACTCATTTTCTTTGTGAGATACACAAGGGGTTCATGAGCTGGGTAAAATGATGACCGGTGATGGAGGGAAACACTCAAGGGAAGCATAGAGCAAAGAAGCCTTGTTTATATTTGACCTGAGCTGGGTGTGGTGGTGCACGCTTGACATCTGAGAACTGTGGGAGGCTGAGGCAGGTGAATCACAAGTTCAGATTCATGCTAGGCAACTTAGTGAGACCCTATTTCAAAACGTAAAAGATTTACAGGGTTGGGGATTTAACGAGGGTCTGAGTTCAATCCCCAATACCTGAAAAAAAAAAAAAAAGATTTTACTGGATGGGTGGTGCACACTTGTAATTCCAGTACTCTGGAGACTGCGGCAGGAGGATTACCTCACTATGAGTTTGAGGCTAGCCTGAGCTACATGGTGAGAACGTGTCTCAAAAAAAAAAAAAAAAACTACCACCACCACCACCACCACCACCACCGTACAGACGCGCATGTGCACGCACGCACGCACACCTCTTCTGAAGGATCCTGTTAAATCAGCCCTGTAAAAAGCTGTAGGGAGGAGTTCCAGGTAGTGACTAGCCTGGGGCAGGCCCAGGAGGGAGTGGGAACAGGGTTAGAGGGATTGAAAGCAGCTAGAAGAGTGGAGGGAGCTGGAGAGGCGGACAGGGGTCAGGTCCCAGGCAGGCAGGGTGAGGAGGGCGGAAGGCTCCTCTCCTGGGGGGAGCTCTTGTCACACCCCCTGAGCCCCCAGCTCAGTCACTAGCTCATGTTCCCCCAGACCCAGATGCACCACATTTCCCTAGAGGGCTATACCCTCTTCACACCCTCGGCAACCAACTGCTTAGTTACTGCCTGCCGAACACCTGAGGGACACAAGGACCCCAAACTTCCGAGCTTCCTGCTGGGGGACATGGGTAGTAATCAGAGAATCACACAAAGAAATGGGAAAACACAACCTGTGGTAAGTACCGCGAATGCTGCGAAGGTGAAGTAGAGAGCAGTGAACGCTTAAGGGCGTACAGCAGGGGTCTGATCCCCCGTGAGTGCGAATGAGTGTGCAGTGTTCGGGCTGGACAGGGCCAGGAAGGTGAAGGAGGGATGGGAGAAACACTGTCCACAGACTCCAGGTACCCCCTACTGCTGCGAGCAGATGGGCAGGAGTGGCTGAACCAGGAACCACGACAGGACCGGCCATTTTATTAGGTCACCCTGGCTTCTGAATGGGACTCGCCGGTAGAAATTCCATCGTGAAATGGTGCAGAGCCAGGCGTGGTGGCACACGCCTGTGATCCAGCGCTGGGAGGCCGGGCCAGGAGGATCACTCAGAGTTTGAGGTCAGTACACAGTGAGATCTTGTCTCAAAAAACAAACAAGACAAACAAAACAAAACAAAAAACCCTGGGAGATGAGAAGTGATTCCTGGAGTCAGGATAAGAGAGGAGAGAACCTTGGCAAACTAGTTAAAATAACTTGTACTTAGCCATTGAAGAAGCATGTATTGAGCCCTTACTAGGTGCCCAGCACTGAGATGCTGGAAGGCACTGGGGCTGGAATCCAGAGTGCTCTGTGTCTAAGCTTCTTCCCCAGTCCCTTTTATAGTTTGTTTTGAGACAAGGTCTCTCACAAATTGGCCCAGGCTGACCTTGAACTTGCCATTCTCCTAGTTAACTGAGATTACAACCAAGTACTGGAGATTTTTGCATTGGTTTTTTTTTTTTTTTTTTTAGGTTTTTTTTTGAGACAGGGTCTCACTTTGTAGTTCAGGCTGGCCCTGAGCTCAGCCTCAAACTCACATCACAGCAATCCTCCTGCCTCTCCCTCCCCAGTGCTGGGATTACAGGCGTGAGTCACCACGCCCCACACTGTGGTATGTGGTACTGGTTGCTGCTGGGAGTTAGTCTCCACACCCAGTATAGGTATCTGGTTACTGGGGATCGAACCTGGGCCCTTGCGCTTGCAAGACAGGCACAGGAACCACTGAGCTAAATCCCCGGCCCAAGTACTGGAGATTTTTAAACGATCAAATATTGACTATGTTGGGAAATCAACCAGGATGTCTCTGAGAAACAGTGGGCTTCCAGGTGGAGTGCATAGCATGTGCAAAGGTCCTGTGAGGGGCATAGCAGTGATGCCAGAGGTAGGGAGAACCAGACTATGCAGGACCCGTGGGCCAGCTGAGTCTGATCTTTTTGGGGGGAGGATTATTACACGGCATTGAATTAATAGCCTTCACACTAAAATACATCCCCAGCCAGCATTCACCCACCCATCCCCTTCTTTTTGTTTTTTGTTTGTTTGTTTGTTTGTTTGGGTTTTTTTTTTTTTTTTTTTTTTGAGACAAGATCTCTCTTTGTAGCTCAGGCTGGTCCTGAACTCAGCCTCAAACCCAAAAATCTTCCTTCCTCTGCCCCCCGAGTGCTGGGATTACAGGCATGAGTCACAGCACCCAGCATTGTGGTATGTGGTTACCCAGGATTGCACTTAGAACCTTAGGCTTGCAGGGCAATCGCTGGAACCACTGAGCTAAATCCTTGGCCCTAAAAAAATTTTGAGACAGGGTTTCACTGAGTCACTGAGTTCACTCAGTCACTGGCCAGTCACTGAGTTCTAGACTGGACTAGAACTTGCAATTCTCCTCCCTTAGTCTCCCAGAGTGTTGGGAAGTCTTTTGGTCTTTATTGCAAGAGGAATGAGGTGCTTCTAAAAGGCTTCAGCAGGTGGAGGACATGGCTAGATTAACGATTGGAAAAGATGATCGGGACTGTCCCCTGGACGGGTCCTGGGACAAAAGAAGAGAGGCGTGTCGGCGGAGAACTCCGCAATGGCACCTACCTGTGAGAGGCAACAACCGGGAGACAGAGAAGGTGAAAATGGATTGATTGGACGTGGGAAAGAAGGTCAGTCGGGGACGGTGATATCATTCCCTGAGACAGGGAACGTGGGAAAAGAGCCAGTTAGGGGCGGCCCGGCACCCGCGGGGCAGTTTCTGGGCCGGGGATGGTCGGAGCCCTGGCGGGGCCGAGGTGTCTGCGCGGCGGCACCGCTGCAGGAGCCCAGCCCAGTCGCACAGCGGGCTCTTCCGGGAAGTCCCGGGGCAGGGCCACTTTGGGAGCAGCCCGAGCCGTGGGGAGGCCCCTCGCCAGTCCCATTTCCTAGTTCCCTAGCCCGAGACAGGAATGTCCGGCCTTTTCCAGGCTCGGAAGAAGCCAATAGATTGGAGGTGGAGGCAGCGGCCCGCCCCTCGGGAGAGTCCGCCTTTCCCCAGCGGGGCCGGCCGGCTGGACCAGGAGGCAACAAAATGCCTTTGCTCCAACTCTCTCAACCCCTCCCAGCGCTTCAGAACAGCTGTCTTCACCCTCAGCCCTTCAGTCCCAGCACTGCCCAGAGAGCTGGTTGGCGTCCTTCCAGCCTCTCTACTGAATATTCATTCAAAGAACGTTCGCAATGCGCCCAGCCTCCCCATGAACGTGCATCTGGCTCCCCCTCGTGGCGGATGAGCGTGTTGCCAAGAAAGAAGCTGGAGCTGCGGAGAAGTACCCCTGTGAACCAGAGGCAGGGCGGTGGCTCAGGTCCTGGCAGGGAATGTGTGCTGTCATCGGACTGGCTGGTGACTCATTCCATAACCGAGGATAGTGCCTTGACCTCTGGGAACTTCCATTTCCTCTCCTGCAAATTAGGGCTCGTGATAGGGATAAGGCTTTTGTTGAACTAACAGAATAAAATCGTTTGTTGCAAGTTTCCTCCCTAAGTCCTGATGTGGCCAGAACATTGAGTGCTAATTGATCAACAGGACCAGGTCCTTGCCTTCAGGATGCCCTTGGTGCAAGTGGAAGAGACGCATAATAGAACGTAAGTCAGTGGCAGAACTAGGTCCAGTGTGCTCTTGAAATACAAAGGAAAAATAAATTTATTTATTTATTTATTTACTTATTTAGTCCACACTAAGCTACGTCCCCACCCCCACTCCCTCTTTTTGAGACAAAGTCTCCCTGTGTAGTTCAGGTTGGCCTCAACTCACTATATGTAGCCAGACTGGCAAACTCAGGTGGTCCTCTTGCCTCAGCCTCCTGGGTACTGGGATTACAAGCATGTGTTGTAATACCTGGCCTCAGCCCTTTCTTTTACTATGACTTTGAGACAAATTCTTGCTGAATGCTTAGGCTGAGTTTAAACTTGCCATTCTCCTTCAGCTTCCCAGAGTGCTGGCATTACAGCTATGTGTCACTATGCGTCGTTTTTTCTTGAGTTTTAATAAAATGTATATAAGCTTTAGCCAGGTATGGTGGCACCAGCACTCTGGGAGGCTGAGGCAGGAGAATTATAAGATCCAAATGAGCCTAGGGAACTCAGTAACTTAGTGAGCCCCTGCCTCAAAATAAAAGATAAAAAGGGCTGGAGATATAGCTCAGTATAAAGGCCCTTTGTCCAATCCTTCTAGTACCATAGTAAACAAACAAACAGACACATAAGCTTCAAGTTAGACCAAACGTATTACCTACCTCTCAACAAACATTGTGATTGTGTTGTATGTGGCACTTATTCAGAAGAAATTCAACTTATATGACTGGCACCTCTGTCTCTTTTTTCTCTCTCTCCCCCTTTCTCTGTTTTGGTAATTGGACCCAGCACCTTGTGGCTGCTGGGCAAATGCTGTACGCCTAAGTTAAGCCCCAATTCCTCTTTTGTCTTGAGACAGGGTTTCCTGTGTTGTTCAGGCCACCCTCAGACTTAGGATCCTCCTACTTCAGTGTCCCAAATAGCTAGAGTTATAGGTGTGTGTCACCCATCCAGCCGGATGACTGATATACACAGGCTCAGTTACACAAGCTTCTTTTGAAAGTAATTTCTTAATAGTTTGGAGTCATTGGAGCTTGCTTGAGCTCAGTTGGTGCCTCCAACTCCATGACACAACACATCCCTGGAATTCAGCTGTCACTTCAGAGCAAATTATGGTAACTGTATTGTAGAGGTGAAGGAGAAAACTTTAAAGTACTTCAGTTCTCAAGTTTTATGTGGCTGAGTGAGGGTGCACTCCTGTACTGTCAACACTGGGGAGGCTGAGGCAGGATTGCCACCTGTTTTGGGCTTGCCTGGGCTACGTAATGAGTTCAAGGTCAACCTGATCTACCCAGAGAATCACTATCAAAAAAAAAAAAAGAAAGAAAGAAAAGAAACAAAAAAATTCTACGTAATAGTTTTTGCTTAGCAAGTACTTCCCAAATTGAAAGCACCATTCTACCTTTTGTCTCCATAAACTTGACTACTAACCTGTATCTCATGTAAATGACATCATACAATATTTGTCCTTTTCTGATTGGCTTATGTAACTTAAGCCAGTGTCTTCAAATTTCAGCCATGTGGTAGCCTGGGTCAAAAATTTCCTTCCTAAGGCTGACATGATATATGCATGTTCTGTGTTTTGTTTGTCCATTCTTCCACCCTGGGACATATGGATGGCCGCCACCCTTTGTGAATACTGTGAATGCTGCTGCTGGGAACGTGGGTATGCTAATAATCTGTTTGAGTTGCTGGTTTCCAATTCTTTTGGGCACACATCCAGGAGTGGAATTACTGGATCATATGGTAATGCTATTTTTAATTTATTGAGGAACTGCCATACCGTTGTCCACAGCAGCTGCACCATTTTACGTTCCCACCAGCAGTGTACAAGAGTTTCAGTTTCTCTACATTCTCAACCCCCTCTTATTTTTTTGATACTGATAGTCACCCTAACGGATGTAAAGAAATATCTCACTGTCTTTTTACTGTAGTTTGACTTGCCTTTAGTTCTTTATTTTTTGTTTTTCAGATGGGTCTCACTGCAAAGTTCAGGCTGCCCTGGAATTCACTATGTAGCCCAGTCTGGTCTTGAATTCATGGCAATCCTCCTGTCTCAGCCTCCCAAAGGCTAGGATTACACAGGTGTGCCATCATATCTGGTCTATTTTGAATTAATTTTTGAGTGACAATTTTTTTCTGAATTACTGCATGGCGATTAAAGGTGGGGTCTTGTGGGTGGTAGATAAACCTCTTACTGAGATTCATCCCGATTCCAGACCTTTAAAGTGTAGTGGGTTGGTTTTTTGTTGTTGTTGTTGTTTTTTAGTCAGGGTCTCACTTTATAGTTCAAGCTGGCCCTGAATTCACCATGTAGCCTCGGCTAGCCTCAAACTCACAGCAATCCTCCTACCTATGCCTCCTGAGAGCTGGGATTACAGGTGTGAGTCACCACGCCTAACATTATGGTATGTGGCATGAGGAAATGAACTCAGGACCTTGTGCTTGCCAGGCAGACACTAGAACCACTGAGCTAAATCCCTGCTCCCTCAGACCTTTAAAAAATGAAACAGGTAGTTACTTTTGCAGTATAGAGTTTGACCCATCCTCAGTCTCCTTTTTTTTTGTTTTTGTTCTTTTGGGAGTTTTTGTTAGTGCTAAGTATTAAACTCAAGGGCTTGCATAATGCTAGGCAAACATTGTACCACTGAACCATATCAACAATTCCCCCCTTCTTGTTTTGGAGACAAGGTCTCCCAAGGTCGACTGACCTCAAACAGTCTGCCTCAACCTCCTAATGGTGGGATTACAAGTGTAATCCACATCCAACCCCTCTTTGGCTTTTGTTTGTTTTCAGGGTTTTGCTTGTTTGTTTGTTTTTGAGACAGGGGCTCACTTTGTAGTTCAGGTCCTGAACTACTCAGAGAAGTCCTCCTGCCTCTACCTCCCAAGTGCTGGGATTACAGGTATGAGTCACCTGGCCCAACCAGCACTGTGGTATGTGGTACTGATTGCTGCTGGGTGAGTCACTACGCCCAGCATTGTTGTATGTGGTTACCAAGAGTAGAATAGGCCCTTGTGCTTACAAGGCAGGTGCCAGAACCACTGAGCTAAATCCCCAGCCCTGTTTTTATTTTTTTGAGACAGGGTCTTCCTATATTTTTCACACTGGCCTTGAACTCACTATGTAGCCCAGGCCTGCATTGAAATTGAACTCACAGCAATTCTCTCTCAGCCTCCCAAGTACTGGAATTACAAGAGTTTACCACCACACCCAGCCCTCTCTTTGATTTTATTTATTTTTTTTGAGACAGGGTCTTGCTTTGTAGTTCAGGCTGGCCCTGAGCTCAGCCTCCAATTTACATCACAGCAATCCTCCTGCCTCTGCTACCCGAGTGCTGGGATTACAGGCATGAGCTACCACGCCCGGCACTGTGGTATGTGGTACTGGTTGCTGCTGGGCATGAGTCTCCACGCCCAGTATTGTATGTGGTTACCAGGGAATCGAACCCAGGTCCTTGTGCTTGCAAGACTGGGGCCCAGAACCACTGAGCTAAATCCCCGGCCCCATCTCTTTGATTTTAAATTGTGTTTTGAAACAGAATCTTACTAGATTGCCACCTTGAACTTTTGATCCTCCTGCCTCATCCTCCCGTGAGGCAGGAATTCTAGGCAGCATTTCCTGCTGAAACAAACAATTTCAGAGAAAACTCGTGCACCAGCAGGATTGCCTCCTGGGACCACCAGTTTGCAACTCTGCTGTAAATGCGGACAATGTTACTCCTCAGGGTTGGTTGCCAGCCTTTCTCACTGACATTTCTGGAGCTGCTGTCATCCATTTCCCGGGTGTAACTTCCTGTCTAGGTGAGAGGCTGTGTGGTGTGAATCACGGGTGCATCCTGGAGCTGGACTGCATCGTGGGACTCAGTAACACTCCCAGAGCTGCTTGAAACACGTAACTTTGTTTGCTGGTCTGTGAAGTGGCAATTGAAGGCACACACACACTCCACAGGGTTGTGGTGAGGACAGCAAGTTAGCATAAGTAAGGGACTTGGGACAGTGTCACACACTCTGTAAGTGCCCCACGAGAGCTGGCAGCTTTGTTCCGAGGGTGCTGCAGGAAGAATGTGTGGTACAGACCTCCTCCCTGTGGCTGACGCTCCTGTCTGTCTGTCTGTTTCAGCCTGTTTGGCAATCTTTTCCAACCCAACACATTCAGACCTGAACTCTCACACCCCTTTCCTGAAAACAGCTCCAGAAGCCCCCACCACAGCCAAATTCTGGGGCCGGTTACCTGACTCTTTTCTCCCCTCTCCTCCCCTCCCCTTTTCTCTCCAATTGCATCCCCGCTGCCCTTATCCTAAGCCAGAGTGCCATCATTTCTGCCATCCTAGAAAGAATAATAGGATCTGTTCCAATCTAGTCTGCACCATAGCCCACAAATCTGTCTGGGAAGCCTCCGGCATAACTCCTTCCCAGTATCCTCAGAGTGGCATCCCAGTGTCACATGATCATCGTGTAACAGTAACACGTGCTAATATAAATCTTAATGGAATAAAGGAGATGCTCGGAGGCCTCCTCAGCTGGTAGCTCTCATGTCCTTCTCTGCTCCTTTCCAAGCCACAGGGCCTTTGCACAAGCTGCCCCTATACCTAGGCGCTCTCCCCTGCCTGCCCTTCTGGAACTGGCTGTTTTAACCCTCTCTTCTTCCAGGAGGCCCTCTTTGGCCCCAGAGTTATGAATCTACCTTTGCACAATAAAGACTTTATGGTAAGTTTTTTGCCTAGTAAGTAGTTTTTCGCCAAAACATGAGTCATGCACACAGAGATGCTTCAGTCTTGCTCTGCACTAACCCAAGGTCCAGTACACAGCAGATGCCAACTATGGCCAGTAGTGACTGAGAAGCAGAGAGAACCACACTTAAACCTACGGACCTAGAACAGCAGGGGGAGTCAGGGTGACTGATGGGCTGATGGAGCTTCTGCAGTGCATTGCAAGGCAGACAAGAATGTTGCCATGTGTCTTGGAAGCCAGGCAGGTTCATGCCCCAAATGTCTCATGTCCTGATAAACTCACAAGCTTGTTCTTCCTCCACTAGCTTGGAAATCTACCGGTTGGGAGGTAACACAATCAGACGAAGCTGGCCTCAGTGCCAAGGCAAGCTGTGGTCAAGTGTGGAGACAGGGAGACAGTCACAAGGCTATACAACAGAACATCATGGGCTTGATCTCTAAGATTGCAGAAAATAAATAAATAAGTATCTCCAGGGATAAACACGGAGAACAGAGGAAAGTAAATGGCTGGCCAAGGGACAGGGGGAAGAGATGTCGTGCTGTACGCTTTCTCATACCAGGAATTTAGAATCGTGTGATTGTATTATGTGGTCAGGGACTCATCAAAAAGAATGACAAAGGGGGTATATTACAGTAACCTAGGCTGCACAGCATCACTGAATTTTTAAAATACATAGTAAACTAATGCTGATTCCTTAAGGAAAGTGAAAAAAATAGGAAATGCAAATAATTCTCCATATGGTCCTCAAAAAAAAAAAAAAATAGAAGAGGCTGGGGATTTAGCTCCTACTTTGCAAGCACAAGGGCCCAAGTTCAATCCCCAGCACTGCAAAACTGAGTAAGTAGAGCCAGGCATGGTGGCATGCTGGCGACTGCTCGCGGTGCAGGGTCTGGGATCGCCGAAGACAGGAATGAACGGAGTCGGAATGGACAGACAACACACGAATACAAGAGAGGTTGTGATGTTGCTGCAAATTTACTAGGCCTTTTGTGTTCTCTTTATACATGATTTTCTGGCTTTGTAAAATAAGGGTGATTGTTACAGGTTGACAAAAGTTTAAGGAAAAAACAAGAACAGAAACAGAGCAGTGATTAATCATTTTGACATTGTGTAAGGTCGTGTGAGACAGTGATGATTTTCCCATGACCATAAAAATCTTTGTAGATCAGTGTGTTTTGTACACAACTTTTCTAAGGAAATGGATCTTTGCTATTTCTATAATCTTGATTTTATAGATTTTATGTAAACATTAACTTATTTTTTTTTGTACTTGTTGATGTATTTTTGCCAGGTGGCCATGTTATTTTTATTTCAGCTGAGACTATTATGTCTAATAAGGTGTTTTCTGCTTATGTTATTTTTGCTTGGTGAGAAAGCACAGAACAGTTCACAGGGAAAAACAGAATAGTTTAGAAGGGAGAAAGCGGCTTGTTTTTACATACTGCTGGGCTAACTGCGCGCCTCCTGGCGAAG
>PVIR01001967.1:0-111036 GCA_004026965.1 Petromus typicus
AAATGAAAAAGGGAGAAAGGACAATCTTTGGCAGTGAAATTTAAGGTTATGGTTTGACTGCTTTTCCACCTGATTTGGAAAAGATTTTAAAGTTTAAAAAGCTGGCAAGCATTATGATCTATGGTAGTTTAACTTCTTAAATGGAGTTTCACGGACCTTACTAATTTTTGACAAATCTCACATCATTTACTTTTTTAAGAGGTGCATTTGACCCAAGGTTTTTGAAATACCTTTCCATCTGACCTAGAAGGCACCTTCAGCCTAGCCTCTTCTAAAGATAATTTTGACAGAAAGTTAGCTTTGGCTAGTAGCCACACTGCCATAAGTGTTGACCTTGAATGAGCTCCAATTTCCAGCTGTATTTGAATAAGTGACTTTTAGGTGAAAGCAAGGGGTTAGGAGATAAAGTACCAAAGTTATCAGGGTTGATTTTTATTATTTCGCTCTCATTAATTGCCAGTGCACTACCCCTTCCCCTCTGTTTTAATACCTTCTGAAAATTTCCTTCATTTGTAGGTCATTAGCAGTAATTCTAATGTAGGTCATGTCCTATTATAAAAAATTTCGAAGACTTCTCTGAAGTAAAGTGATAGATTGGAGAGAGGTGTGGGCCTAGAGTGAGAACTCCTGAATCCCCGTCCTGCTTCTGCCGCTAACTAGTTGGGTAAACTGTCTTTATCTTAGACGATGGTACTCAGCTCTCCCACCTCACAGAGTCTTTCAATGGATTAAATAAATTCTTTCCTGTAGAGCCATATAGACAGCAGTAAAATACTGTGCACATAAATCATCACTCTAATTAAATTACATATTTAATTTATGCTCTAGAAAATTTGAGGATCAAATATTGTTTCCATAAATGACTATTTGAAATAATTTCACTTTAAGGATATATTATAATACAAATATTTGTACTCAGGGAATTTAGGCTATAAAATTCAAGAATATTGTTCCTAAAATTATTATAGTCTATAAAGCTAACCTTGTTTTTACAATAAGAGCCTCCTAACAAGTCATGCTGCTTCTATTCTGGCCCATTTAGCCTGTTTTCAATAGTTTCCAAAATAATCCTTTTAAATAAGTTAGATTATGTCACTCCTCTAGTCAAAAGCTACCCAGTAACTCTTCCTAATAATAGTAAGACACTTAGAATAGTCAGAAAGACCTAACATGATTGGGTCGCCTGTCATGTTCCTATCTCAGTTACAACTGAGCCTCTCCAATCCACACTCCCTCCTGTGTATCTCTGTGCTGTTTCCTCTGTCTGAAACACTTCTGTCCCAGAACAGAGGCTAAGCAATTCATGATATTCACGTGTTTGTTCAAATGTCATTTTCCCGTGTATGCTTTCCCTAACCACTGTTCTTAGAATTGCACTCTTCCTTCACGCACCTAATAAGCATACTCTGCTCTAACTTTCCTTTGTTTTGTGGCACGTATCACCTTCTAGTATACAGTATAATTTACATGATTGACTTTGTTTATAATTTTGCTTCCATTTATCATAATGTAAGTTCTTCCAGAAAAGGAATTTCATCTGTTTGCTGGTATACCGCAAGTGCTTCAAGTAATGACTAGGCTATGCAGGTAGTGGTCAAAAGCTATTCATAGAGAGTCATCAACATGATACTATGTACACTTTTGTGAATAAATGTCCTGACTTCTCTGCCCCATTCCAGTGATCAACCAGCATTTATAGGAGAGATGGATCCAGCAAAAGATGAGAAATGTGGCTGCAGAAGACAATGTGGGTATCTCATACAGAGAGTAACAACAGAAGTTTGAAGGAAGATCCATAGCTGCCTAGTGCCTTGGCGCCTCGAATCTCCAACTCACTTCTAATGGTCCCATCTTTTAAGATTCTCCCCCACCCCCTCTGAGGGGATCATCACCCCCGGACTTGTAGTAACCTGCTCTAGGAATTGTTAAAAAGAGAAAGAATTAAACACCTAGCTCTTCTAGACACAGAATCCACGACCTTGGAATCTCTTTGTACATTTTAACCAATAATCTTAACAGCATTTTCTTTGTCCTAGGACTATAGAACATGACAACATTAATCTCTTAGTAAATTTGCATAAAATTTGCAAATATAATTTCATGATCTGTAAAACCAAAATCAAAGTATAATATAGCAATTTCATTGACTTAATCTTACAGAAGTCTATCAAGAAAGTAATTAGATTTTCTTATCATTATTTATTCTTTTAAAATACTTGGGGCTCATCTTTATTCTGTAAAGATTGATTAGTAAATTTCCCCCTTTTAATATTTATTTCAATGTTTAGTTGAGATTAAACTAATTATATATAGTATCTAAAATTACCTGAGACTTTCTTTTCCAAATCCATGAGATAATGCTATGAAATTATCTTAGTTATCTAAAACTTCATGCTGGCTTTTAAAATCTAATTACCATTTGTCAATAATCTACAAGAGATGGTCAAGTTAGTGCTTAAAGTTAGGCTGTTTTACCTTATTAATATCATAATTGTCTTAATATTATATTTTCAGTGGTAGCAACAATGGTTATTGTTTTGTTCCTAGAATTAGTCCTCCTTTCTAATTCACAGTTGTATACCATATTCTGTCTCTTTCTCCACATTTATAATATGAAGCTAAAATATTCAGTCTGAACATATCAATGTACATAATGGTAAAAATGAAACAAAAGAATTAGATGTAATTCTCTGTTGGTTGTTGTCTATGTGAGGTTTTCCCGGCCGGAGAGGGTGAGGCACAGAGTCAAGCTCAGACCCTGGAGAATGTTTCTGGAACTTCCGATTTATTCAGACTTAGGAGTCACATATATAGCAAAAGGTCACAGGGCGGGATGAAGGCTAGGAGGAAAGGAGGGTCTATAGGCTCGACCTAGGGTTTTGCCCAATAAGAGAACTTTGTGAGTGGGTGGTCTATATGGCATTAGCTACGGGAGAAGGTGAGGCAATGGGTGAGAGACAAGAGGGGTGGGGCTGCCAAGATGGCCGCTGACAAGGTTCAACGTGTGGGAGCGAGTGTGCTCGAGCCCCTAAGGATCTCCGAATCTGCAGGGAGACGGAGTCTCAACCTTTAGGCTCAGGAGACAGGCACACGGTTCACTTGCCCTAGCCAGACTTGAAGCGCTCCCTTAATTCTCAAAATTATTTCCATACCTTTTATCCATACCATTAGCAACACTGGACTTTGGGAAAATATCATAGAATATGGAGTTAATTTGTGCTATTATTGCAATGAAAAAGTAGAAATGTTAAACTCACTCAGTAAATTATGTTTAAATAGCTTAGCAGGTTTCTTTTTCTTATTTTTATTCTTTTTCTCCCCTTAACTGAGCAAATAAATGCATAAAGTATATTGAACACATTGTCTAAAGATTTAAAATTTTCTAGTTTTGATCTACAACCTGAAATTTTTATTTCTCTTTTGTCTTCGGTAACCATGACTCATCTCAGATGTAAAGCATTCTGTTTGCATTGTAGCATTGAAATATTTATCAAAATTGAAATGAAGAGAAAATCTAAACCTATCTCACAGGATGGAGTTATGTGTTGCATTGTAAAGAAAACTAAAATATTAAAATTTCTGAGGACTTTATGAACATTCTTTTAAAACAACACAGATATTATGGTCCTTCCTTTCTCTTTTATTTCTATATGCAATCTGGTTTGTCTTCCAAAGCTTAAAGCGGGATTATATAACTTCTTTCTATAAATTTACTTCCTAAAATTTCTCCATTCCCCTCATTAGTCTTTAAAAGTTTCATTATTTTCTTCCTAACCAGAATATATTTTTCTAGAAACATTATACAGTTATTACCCAGGTGTGTTAACTCCAGGGTTTTGGCTATTGTCCAACTTGAACAATTAGTTAAAATTCTCTTTTAGTTTTAACCAGATGTTACAGTCCTCATTTCCTGACCTAAAAGGCTCTTTCAAATTATGGAGAACTTTTAAATACTTGTCTTGTGCTCTCTCTGAAGTAGCTATACCTTACTGCTAACTTTTAATATGGCTTTTTATTTAGTATGTACATTTAATTAGTGAAGTTTATACAACATTTGGAATAAATCAGGCTGAAGAAACACTTTAAAATGAAAAGGCAGGTATTAATTAGCAAAGACATACATTATACATCTCGTTTGCCTTGGTTTTTGTTGGGATATTAATTACTGAAGATATCAGTTCATTGATTTTACAGTGTTTTCTCAATTTCAGGTAATACTTTCTATTCAGTTAGATACTATTCTGTGAAAATATGCCTTTCACTTATTTTGCATCTTATCAATAACCCAATTAACGCTGCTTACATTGCATGTCTCTCATATAAATTTATTAACTTTTAAGGTGATATGCAGCTATATATTTATATATCTGAAGGATTTTGAAAGCCACCAGCAAAGTCAAGTTACTGGCTGGCCTCAACCAAAAATATTAGTCATCCATGATTACAACCATTTAAACTTTTTCTCTTAGTTATTCATTGCCATATATGAATCAGTTCCTCAACCTCATCAAAATGAAGAAAGGACTTTCTCCACCTAGGAAAGATCACTGACTGTAACCAAAAGTAGCCACCATAGCCCAACACAGCTGATAGGCAAAGGCAGCTTTTCTAATTCTAATCAACCAGAAACAAGAGCAGTAGGACCCTGGGGGTGGGATAAAAAGAGTGAAGCAGAAGCAACATTTTAAAACTCCAATCAACTGATTAGGAGAAAATCTCCAAGATGTGTGAGGCCTGCAATAGACTTCTGAGAAAAAATACTAGCCCCAAGCTATGCTTAACCTTTCCTGTTCTTACCGCCAACAACTATCGAAACCAAATGCTTAGGTCCTCTAGATACAGCCTTTGGGTGTTTAGATAAAAATGAGTTCAATATTTTATTAATTTTAATGGTATAACAAGAATGGTGTATCACTTTGACATGGAGAGTTCAAAGTTACTATGCAAGCATTCTTCCATTAATCTTTAAAATATATTTGCTGGGTGAGCAGCCAACATAATCCTGGCGTTTTAAACAGATAAGAAAAGAGCGAGCGAGTGATAAGGCGACTTGCTTAAAGCTGCACAACAAATCAAGAAAGGAGCCAGAGTCAGAGTGCCACACTGGGCCCTGGGTGCCTCTTCCATGTGCTTTGGAGCTGCCAGGCTCTTGGGGCAGGGCCTCATTCTCATTCTTTAGGAAATCAGACACAGGTCCACAAGTGAGATGACCAGAGAGTACGGAAGAGAATTCCTCAAGTGAAAAAAAACTTTCCTTCATGTCAGTATTTTGAGCTGTGTCTTTTGCTTGCATAGCATCAGCTGTTAATTATTTAGAGAATAATTATCCACTTGTGCCTGATCAAGTCCCCTTCCTTCTCTCCTGCTTCCTGCCTTTGGGCCATTTCACTGCTCATTAATATTTGCATGAGAGGCCAGATCTGCTGCTTAGCTGGTGGCTCCAGTGGAAAGAGGTGGCGGAGAGAGACAGGAACCATTGAACATTCAAGTCTCCTGGATATTTTGAGGCTGAACCCTCCCACCATGCTGACCAGAAAGTTAAACTCAGTAACAAACGTTAACGTACTTCATTTGCATGCAAAAGGGCGACTCATTTTTATCTTTTATTCCATGTACCTAATTTTCTCTAATTCTATACTTGAGACTTATTATCACAGATCACTGAAATTTGACCAAAAAAAAAATCATCTGTCTATTGGCTTTGGAGAATGTTTGTGTTTTTAAACCGTATTTCTTGTCCCTACAAACCTCGGCAAATACATCTTGCCTTTATTAAAGAATAAATGAAAGGTGTGCTTTCTTCCTGTGGTTTGTAGGTTATAGATAAAATACAGCAGTCAGCATCCTGCCGCCTGTCCCCCACCCCTCAAGGACCCTCTCAGTTAAAGAGCTGCTGCTGGCCGTGGAGGATTAGTAAGAAGTTGTGACTGCTTCATGAATCAGTGTGGCGTTTCTCACAGGTGGCAGTTAGTTTGATCTTCCTAGTCACTCAAGGAGGATATATATCTTCTGTGATTATCACTCACAAGGATATCCTTGAAGGGAAACGAAGCTGCCTCGCCAGACACAACTAAATGAAACAATCAGAAAGAACAGTGACAACGTGAGGGAGCCACAGAGAATGTTAGTACAGAATCTATAGGAATATTACGGAGGGAATAGTTGAACTCTCTGTTGCTGCCGATCTGAGCCCCATTCGGAGCTGTGCTGACCACATCAAAACAATGCTGCTGCATAAGCAAGGGAATAAACAAAGCAAAGACCCATTAGCTCTGTTTCCATTAGACACACAGAGAGTAAAAAAAAAAAAATCAATAACAGGCAAACAGAAGATAAAATTGATAGGAAAGAAATGTTAATTTTAGAGCTTTAAAACAAAGTATCGTCAACAATGGCATGCAATAAAACCTTAAAAACTATTTTTAAAACTTTCACAATCATTTACATGGGGAAACAAGCTCTAGCAGGAACATATACAGCATATTAAACTTTAGTGCATTTTTAATGATTTGTCTTAAACAAATTATGCATGAGATAGATTACACATCCCTCACCCACTTAACAAAAAGGCATACGCACAAACAAAAAACAAAACCAGGTGGCTTTTAAAAAGAAATTAAGTGTATACTTGGTGACTGATTGGGAGAGGTGCCAAGTGATGAGAAAGACCTCATGGCAGAGTTCTCTTAAAAGAAGCTAGATTGATGGGCTTTTCGGCCCAGACAGTAGGCAGAGCAGTACAAACAATATCAATCTCCACGCTGGGATATCATCTTGTCAGTACCCCCAGAAGATAGGCCAGGGAAAAAACAATATGAACTTGTTCGTGTGGGTAATAAGTACTAGGTTTTAGGCCCAGTCTTCCTGGTGATTCATTAACTGTGTAAATATCAGCAAGTACTTTCCCTGCTCCTCTTCCTCTCATTTGAAGAGAGGAATAATAATGATAAAACTGTCTTACCTTTCTAACGTGGAGTGAGGTCCAAGCCTTAGTATTTTCAGAAGCCTTAGATTATTGTAATATCCAGGTCTGGTTGAAGACCATTGGTTTATTGGTTCTTACCCCTCAGAGCATATCTGCATGTCTTGGAAGAGGTTTTTTAAGACAGAAATTTCTGTATTGCATCTGTAGCTCAGCTGTACAGCATATTGCCAATGTTAAGCATACAGTGCCCAAGGCTGGATCCCCAACTCTGTGATCCTCACCTGCCCTGAGAATTCCCAAATTCAGTAGTTCTGGGATGAGGTATGACAAGTACTCATCAGTGCTGCTTTTAAGGATGATGCTTAAAATTTCTTGTCAAGCCCTCCAATTTTAGCACAGGACAAGATCGCCGGAGATGTGATTAGTCATCCTGACTACCAGACCTTGTTAGAAATGTGATCCATTCTACCAAAATAGAGCACTGAAGATTTCCAGATGACTTCTTGGGTGTCAAGTTTGAGAAGCAGTTGTCTAGAGTACCTCTGAAGGGAGTGGAAAGGTTGTGAGAAAATTCTGTTATGGCGTGCATGTAAGAAAAGCCACTCATCCCCAAAAAACAAAATTCCAAGTCCTCATGATCAGCTTCCCAACCCTCCCGGATACACAGTTGCTGGGAGTCCTGTTTGTGCAACGCAACAGTCTCACTGGAAACAGCTGTTTTCATCATCCCAGGGGACTGTACCTGCTGTAGAGTCCAGCTTGCCTGAGGCCAATCCGAGTGGTGAGGCCAGCTCAACAGTAACTACAACATTTTTTCACTATTGTTATGAATTGTTTTCTTAGATAATGATCTTTTCGACACTCCTCTGTTCTTCTTGTCATGTCTTAGAAACTTTTCTTGAGTTCCCCTTTCACAGACTTCTGTCATCTGGAGTAGGTGATAGGAATTCAACCCAAAGAAAACCTGTACATACAAACTGGGTTTCCATCAGCAAGTTCGTGTAGGCCAAAGAGTCACTGGGTTAAGAATCTATGATCTCATATCAGTACAGCAATAGAGCAACCCCTTCATTCGACAAAGACTACTGTTACTTGGAATACAAACTGGAGCCCCAGCTTCACATTTATAAGATTTATATGATCATTTAGAGAAATTCCTCTTGTACCTCCTCTGATACCATCACTGGCAATACAAAGCTGTACGGCCTCAATCAGATTTCATCTCTACTATGTAGTGGTTTAGTATCTGAGAATGAACTTCAAAACTATTAAATTTATTTAAAAAAAACAAAGACAAATATACAACATAAAACAATTCAAGCTTCCAAAGCTTTATATTAGCTTTTGGAAAAGAACAATGACAAAAAGAAAAGGTATTGAGGATTAAATCTTTTAAGGTTCAATTTGTCTACCCTGCCATATAAGGCCTAACCTTGCTGCAGACTTAGAATTATGATCTATTCCAGCCTACAACTAAGAAGGCAGTAGATATCATTTCAATGCTAAGTTTTACAGTAAAATTAATGAGAAAATATTTCACTACTGCCCCTACAAATGACATTAATAATGTATTATGACAATGATGTGTACACCACATTAACAATATAAACATGTAAATGCTTAGATTTTCCCATATTACTTTTATGTCTGTAGTTTCTCTCCTAAAAGTAAAGATGTGATTAAAAAAAAAAAAAGTAAGCCATTAGACTCTAGGAGATATTTTAGAACTGAAGTATTTTTCAATAAACATATGCATTCATGTCATCTCTTCTAAAAACTGTTTTCAAATTTTAATTTTTGCGTGGTGATACATGCAAAAAAACTCGAAGATATGAAAGAGGATGTAGTAAAGAAATCTCCATTAGCCAAATCAAATACCCAAGATATCCTGGGATAGGAAAACTTGTAAACCTACCTTTTATCAAAGGAAGTGTTTTTACCATGTGTGAAGTACTATGGGAAATAAATTTTTTTTTCCTTTGGTGATTTTAGCCTCTTTTTTCATATTTTTAGATTTGAACAATGCAGGAATTTATCCTATAAAATAAAAGAGTACAACCAAGTGAGAGGTGTAAAGAGTATTAATAAGATTGGCAACAGCAAGTTGAAAAATCCATCCCATTAAGAACAAATGTCTTTTTGATGCTTTCTCCTCTGCTAATCACAAGAACCATACAGCTATTGCTGAGACTGGTTCTCCCTATAACAAACATTCATTAGCTGTGATATGGGTTTGCATTGGAAAGTTTCTGTGCTTCTAAGTTACTTCTCAAGAATAGCACTCAAACAGCCAAGAGCCTTTCTTAAGCAGTAGTTGAAGAAGGCCGTGAGTACTTGGCTACAAGTTCTAATACAATGCTAGGAAATCTAACAAGAAACAAGACCCTGGTTCAAGAGCAACAGACTCTAATATCAGCAAAATTTCTTACTGTTTCAAACTGCCCTCATTTCTTAGGTTTGTTTTGCTTTGTTTAATTAGATTGCATGGACTTTTCACTTATATATAAGAAGGCAGATATATATATTCTGTGTGCTAAATAAACAGACACCAAACAATGTATCTTGGTCCTGTGGGAGTACAGTGGAATTGCTAATAACATTTGTGATTTCTTTTTGAGCATTAATGACTACAAGAAATGCTATAGCATTTCTGATAGGTTCCTTACCCTTACTTTAAAATGATTTTTAAGGAATTAAAACAAAAAGGAAAGAAGGCAGCATTAAAAAATATTTTTGAGACAATGACAAATGCATCCTACATGAATATTTATGAAACATTTCATTCCAGGCCTACCTGTTTCACACAGCCTTATAACACTGGCCTTGACCAAAAATGATTGTTTCTTAGGTGCTATATGAGCATTAAATTGTCTTTGGACAATATCTGAAGACCTGAAACTTTGCAGGTAGTACTTCATGCTAAATTAAATTAAAGGAAACAATAATCAAATCATCTTAGACATTGTGAATTTGCAAATCAGTTCCATGACTTGATTCTATTTTGTTCTCTGAGCATTTGGTGTAAAGTGCTACGAAACATGAACAATCACTTACTAAAACTTGCATGCACATGCCTAACACATATTTTTCTCAAAGTACGTGATAATGCATACTGTATATTAGAAGGTAAGAAAGCCCTTAACATTTCCCAAGGGATCTGTCGCTCTCTTTTTCCTCTTTTTTCCCCCCAGTGGCAAAGGCCTTTCCTTGTGTTCTCTGGTTTAAAAATGTTTTATGAATTATTTCAACTTTGAGAAAGTAAATCAAATTAAATTCAAAAGAAAAAGGAGAGATAGCCATGTTTATACATCGCTGGAAGTTGGCAACAAGATAAATCCAATGTAACTGGGTGAATTTGTTTATAGAAAGCATCTATTGTGAATGGGCTTTGAAAAATGGCTACTACTTATGAGTACTAGGTGATATACAAAAGAAATGTATTTAAGAATTTAAAACCTGGTCTTTCCAGGCTTGGACTTCGCTAGAGACACTGCTCAAGACAGAAAACAAAAAACACTAGCTGTGTATATGATCTTTCGGGAAACCACACATGTTAGAGGGCAATCTGTAGGTGTCTTTAAGTCAGTGGGCTTTTCATTTAGCTAAACAAGGTCCTAATTCAGAATTGTCAAGGATAATATCTCTAGTGTACTGGAAGAATCTCCATTCTAGGAGTCAGAAACATTTTATTTAAATCCTTACCTGGGAGCCACATTTTCTTTAAAATAGATATGATATTTGCCTTCTCCAAATTACGAAGTCCTTGTAAAATGCAATGAGATAATATACTGAAAAGAGATTTTGAAGTGAGAGTGCTTTCGACATGAAAATTACCTACATTATTAACCATGACTACTTAGGATTTCCCCTGGTTCTAATCACTTCACAAACTACAAAACAATCTCCACCTTACGAAAGCAGTCTTAAGCCAAAAGGACAAAGTTGAGGTATTCACATTACTTGATTCAAATAGACTCCAAAGCTACAGTAACCAAAACAGCATAGTAATGGCATAATAACAGGCACATAGGCCACTGAAACAGAGTAGAGAGACTAGAAATAAACTCTCACACTTATAGTCAACTGACATTTAACAATGGAGAAAGATAGTGTCTTAATACAAAGGATTCTGGAGAAACAACTGAACATCCATAAGCAAAAGTGAATGAGACCCTTGCCTCACACTATGAACAAAAAATCAAATCAAGACGGATAGGAGAATTAAGAGAACACAACAAGCACATGAGGTAAGACTTGAAACTATAAAACTGTTGAATAAAACATAGGAGAACTGCCTGGTTCTTGTTTTGGGGCTATAAACCCCAAGCACAAGCAACACAAGCACAAATTATACAAAACTACAGCAAACTAACAAGTTTCCATACATCCAAGGGAACAATAAATACAGTGAGGAGACACCTACAGAATGAGAGAAAATGTTTTAAAACCATATAACTAATAAGGGCTTAATATCCAAAATATACAAATATCTCAAATAATTCAATGCAAGAAAATATATAGACTGAATAGAAAATACATAGTAAAGGATCTCCAGGGACATATTTTTTTTTAAAACAATGTCTTGCTTTGTATTTCAGACTGGCCCTGAGCTCACTATGTAGCCCAGGTGAACCTCGAATTCATAGCAATCCTCCTGTCTCTGTCTCCTGAGTGCTGGGATTACAGGTGTGAGCCACAACATGCAGCATTTTAGTATGTGGTACTGATTGATAGTGGGCATGAGTCACCACACCCGGCACTGTTGTATGTGGTTACTGGGTATCGAACCAATGATCTTGCGCTTTTAAAGCAGATGCTGGAACCACTGAACTAAATCCCTATCCTGTTCAGGGACAATTTCCTAAAAAAAAAAAAATTTTTTTTAAAAAGACATACAGATGACCACCAAGTCTGTGAAAAACTATTCAGCTTTATTACTCATTGAGAGAAAAGCAAATTAAAATCACTGCTCCTAAATTTTTCACGGTATATGAGATATGACCTTACATTTGATTGACTGACTATTACAAAAAGTTCAGAAACAAGTACTGGCAAAAAATAGAGAAAAGGAATCATTTGCTTATTGTTGGTGAAATGTAAATTAGTACAGTCATTGTAGAAAACAGTACATAAATTTCTTTAAAAATCAAAAATAGAAATTCTATGTTATCCAGGAATACCACTTCCAGGCAGATACCCAAAAGAATTTATATCAATGTTTCAAAGAGACATCTATACTCCCATATTCACTGTAGCATTATTCACAATAGCCAAGATGTGGAATTCACTTAAGTATATGTAATTGTACAAGTACATAAAGAAAACACACTACACATATAAGCAGTGAAACAACACTCAGCTTTATAAAAAGGAAAGAAATACTGTCATTTGCAACAATATAGATCAAACCAGGGTATATTCTGTTAAGTAAAATCTGCCAAGCACAGGATAAACACCATACGATCTAACATCTCTGGAATCAAAAACTATTGAACTCAGAAGAATAGAGTACAGTGTGTTCAGGGAAAAGAGAGATTGAGGAGATCTCAGTCAAAGCACACAAAATTTCAGTTAGACACAAAAAATAAGTTTAAGAGGTCTCGGATACAACATGATGACTATAATTAGTAACAATGTATTATAATCTTTAAAATTGTGAGATCACATGATAAAAAAGAATAAGTATTGAGATGACACATTTGTTAATTAGCTTGATTTGGCCATTTCTCAATGTATACATATATTTTAAAACATGTTTTACATGATTAAAAATATACATTTTAATCTTAATGTAAGCAATTAAGTTTTAATTAATTTTTTTAACTGTAGGAAAAAATTTCCTCACGGCCGGGATCTGGCTGGGCAAGCTCCTCTACCAGCCCAGGGAATCCAGCCAACACAAGTTCATTGCTAAATGGCCAGCAGAGCAGAGCTGCCAGACACTAATCACATTAACACAGAAGCCTTACTCTCTTCCACCAGATTTGGTATGGATTGTGTGCTTAGACCTCACATTGGTCATCTCTGTATATCCAACATCCACAGAATTAACCCTCACCAAATGACTGGAAATCAACCAAAATCGGTGAGAGGTCTGCTCCAGGCAGAAGACTAGGTTAAATATTTTGGCAGGTAAGTGAATAGGGGTTCAGAGAAGCTGACCCACCAGGAACTACATATGCATTGAGGAACTTAGTACAGGGGCCTGGGTCTGCTGGTTAAATCTTGTGCAGACAGTGTCTTTGGGATTTTATGCTGAAGCCAAACTCAGCAAGACAGGTGGTCAAAAAGAAAAGGTCGCCATGAAGAGGAAGGAGACAGAGGACTAACTGGGACCTACAAGATCTGCAGACATGGACCAGCCCCCACATCCACCTCCAAGATTCCACCTACGATGATGAGAATGCACTGCAGGGAATGCTTGCGCTCACTGGGGGAGCTAAACGCACTGTGGCCAAGGAGCTTCAGGAGAAGGCTCAGACACTGCCCCACACCAACCACAGAGCCAGCAGCTAAGTGACAGTGTATGTGAGCTGCAACAGCACCGCTTGCTCTGTACAGATCTCCCAACTTCACAGAAGATGGGTACAGATTCACCTGTGTCTCCCAAATGCCACTGCATCGTGTCTTTCTTGGCCCACAGTGCAGAGAAGGAAATTCTGGGTAAAGGTGTTGAGCTTCTCTAGTTTCCTAGCATGTTCCATACTCATTGGAAGCCAACAGATCCATAGACTTACTATTATGAAATCTTTGACATCCCTGGGTAAGCTCCCTGCAGTCTGATCCTCAGTCCAAGCCCTTGTCCCGCAGAGCACCAGACATTGACACAAGTCCTCAGTTCCACTTCCAGTGTCCCTCAGGGCAGCCCTGGGGACAACCTGCAGCATCTGGAAAGAGTTTCTCTCAGTTTCCTCATCATCAACAGTCACAAAGACAGAGCTTGGGACAGCAAGTCCTTTCCATTCCACCTGCATGAGAGCACCATGGAAGAAGAAGTACAAGACCCCAGGGACTCACCTGAGCACAGTGGGAAGAGGTGGAAAATGGGTGCAACCTCCAGATCTGTCTGTGCCCTTGAAGCTGGGATTCAGTCTCCTAGCCTAAATATTCCTGTGTGCCCTCAACAAGTGGGTCAGGAAGAGCCTTCATGCACCTGCCAGGGTACAGATGGACTGCAGAGTGCACAGCAAGAAAGCACTGCACCGAACCAGCAGAGTACACCTGCCCCAAGAGCTGGGTCCCATCTGCAATACTGAAATGAACTGTGCTGACATGTCTCATACTTCCAGCCTTCTTCCACATCCAGCTGCCCCTCCATGGATTTCCAGCAGTGATGCCTTTCTCAGCCATACGTTCTTGGGCCACCAGCTCTTGCAAAAGTCATATTTCACTTAACTTGAGCCCTGGAATTCCAACATGGGTGAGGTACTGCTTGAGCTAAACCCCCAGCCCCATTAGAACATTTCTAAAGCTTGAACTCAAGGAAGAAAGACAATGATGTCATCTTTGTTATGGGAAGAGAAATACATGAAGATGTGAATTTGAGGTTCATTGACTTTTCTGGACATTTGTTACATTTTTAGGCTTTGTTACATTTGTTACATTTTACTTAGTAAACTATATAGACATGTAGACATGTAGTATTACTGAAAGAACATGCATTCTGATGTCTTTAAAATATTTAAATATAAACTCTAAGAAAATTAAAGTCTGCTATATTTGTCTTTATCTTTTTGCTATTGGTTTTATGCACAAGCAGATTTTAGACTTTGTGTGTCTTCCTTCCATTCAAATTGGGAAGTAGAAGAAGTTGAGTATTTCAGACTTTTGCCCATTTGACCCACAGGGTATTCTAGGTCCCAGAAGCCAAAGACTTCTTAACTTCCTAATATAAACTTAATTTCTCCTAGGCCCATTCTCTCCCTTTCTATCTATAACACTAAAGAAGAAAAAAAGGACTAATATATGTATGTAGGAGAATTAATAATGGCCAGAGTTGATAGTATAATTCCTTCAAATAGAGATTATGTCAAAGTCTTCATAGCCGATAGAGGATTTCCAGAATTTTCTGGAGGGTCAGTGATGCAAATGCTTTGTTAGAAGGATCAGAGAAAGCTGGTCACAAACAAAAAGAAAATTAGCATTGTTAATTAAAGAAAAATGGAAACTATACAGAGAAACATTGTGGTCATAAAGTAAATAAATGTGGTTGTGGAAAAAAATGCACTTTTATGTCCTTCTCCTTTATAAAACATTATTTCCATGTAGTAATATATTTTAGGAGGGTAAAAATCACCTTTTCCATCTCTCTTCCTATTTCACATTAGAATTTTTTCCAAGGTCATTAAAATGAAAGAACGACAGTAGACTTTCCTATCAACAGCTTGTTCCAACAGATACAATACATGGGTAGGGGATCAAAAAGAGCATGAGAAGCATTTCTGCCAACATTGTTGAAAATATTGAACATCTGCTATATCTGGGATCCTGGGAGTTGTAATTATAATTTTTTGAAATCTGTACACAAGAGTTATAAATATTAGAACTGTAGCCTGTGAAAGCCATGAAATATTTAACTTGTTTGGCAGGCTTAAGCAAAACTCATAAACTTAATTTAAGCAAGCCAAACACTATAGTTTTACCAATTTTATATCTTTCATGTCATTAGTTAGATAAATTAAAGCAAACTATAAAATAGCAGAGAGATTGCCCACTGGAAGCCCTCTGAGTATACCAAAAAGACATATTTTAAGAATTAACTCATTTTGCTAAGAGTTTACTTTTCACCTTTCTAGTTCTCTGCACCTCAAAGACTTGAATCTTTTGTTTGGGCTTGGGGGAGGAACATTACTGATAGCAAATGGCTTCAGGGTAAATAAGAAAAGCAGGCATCAGGCACCTTAAGCAAGTTCCAAGAGCTACAGTAAGACCCATAGGCCACACGAGTGTTGGTTCAATCTGTCAAAAACCCCTGTGCCAGCCTGAGCGACAACTTTTCAAACTCAGAAACAAAGGCCTGGAAATAGCTCTAAGCTGCTACAGAAGGCAAGCCGGGAGACTAAGGAAGCAGAGAGAAGCCAGCTCTCCATTCCCTGGGGCCCAGTTACATCTCAGAGACTTGTCTTTGAAAGGAGCCTGGGCTGGGACACACCAGCTGCACCCATCTTAAAGCGGCCTTCTATATTTAGGTTCTCAAGTCAGCCTTTGTGTTCATCTTCAGGTTAAAAATACTGTACAACTGGTGTCACCATCTCTGCACTGGTATCTCTATCACCCCCTTACCCTCACCCCAGAAGGCTCCTGAAGGAGCAGCCAACTAAAAAAGAAAAATCATCGATCATATCAGTCTATAGCACTTTATCTATAAGAATCTTGTATTATAATTGAATCCCAAAACAATCCTGCTTGCCTGTGTATGTATATGACTTGTGCAAATTAAAATCAAGAGCGACAGAAGAAGTGGCCAGAGGTGTTCCATGATCACACAGCTCAGAGCCTGCACCTGCCCTAGGGTCTTAGTGCACCCAGACCAGCACCAGATGCCTTCCGGGGCACCTGCAGAACGAGCCAGAACCACCAACCGGGAGTGACCTGCGGATGTTGCTCCCAGGACTCAGACAATTCCTGCCTTGCAGTGCAAACCCATCCCCCGGTGCTGCACAATCAGTATCTCCGTTACAACTTCCTACTCCTCTTCTCTGGTTGTGTCTCCCTCTCTTAACCCCTACAAAGGACTGAAACTGGCTGTCAGCTCCTGGGCTTGCCACAGTCATAGCAGCCTTTGTTAACAAGTTAAGAACCTACAGGAATCCCCTCTTTGCTGTCTCCACACTCTGTACATGAGAGCAATCAAATGGATCAGCTGGAGATCCCTCACTGTGAATGCATAAAAGAGCAAATGAATAGGAAAGTTCAAAGGAGATATTTCACTGAAATACCCTGCTGGTCCCATTTGAGTCTGCATTTAAGAAAATAATACCCGTGCCCAAACAGCCTCTTTCTCCTTGAAGTAGAGGGTTGATATCACACAGACTGTCTACACAGGGGAACCAATTCAAGGCAGAACTGAAAGTTCCAATTCACCCCAATCAGCCTGTGTCATATGTCTGGGGCAGGTCCAACGGGCTTAGAATAGGATTTGAAGGAGCCAGTGTACAGCGTCGGTGGCCCACACAGGCAGGAACTGATCTGTGGGTTCTCTTGATGAGAAGAGAGTATGAAGGGTTTTTGTGAGCTTGTTCTGTGCCTGGTACCATGTGGGGCCTTTTTAAATTTATCTGAGGAAATAGATTTTCATATTAGTATCTACCTTTTAAACAGATATGAAGTTATTTCTTTAGGATTAAAAGGCTAGGAAGTAGGGCCAGGGATTTAGCTCAGTGGTTCCAGCACCTGTCTTGCAAGTGCAAGTGCCCGGGTCCCATCCCTGGTAACTATGTACAACACTGCCAGGCATGGAGACACACCCACCAGCAATCAGAACCACATACCACAATACCAGGCATAGAGGCTCACACCTGTAATCCCAGCACTCAGGAGGCAGAGGCAGGAGGATTGCTGTGAGTTCAAGGCTGAGCTCAAGGCCAGCCTAAACTACAAAGCAAGACCCTATCTAAAAAAAAAAAAAAAAAAGGAATGAATGTATGTTCAACTCACCTTTGAGGCCTGCTTTAACCTGGAGCACAGGGTATGATGGGAGGGAATAAGCCAATTAGTCTGACCTGATTCTTCCTATATTTCTGAGACATGTGGAGAGATGCTAACACTCATGTGCCAGCTCTAATGGACCCCGTGTACAGGGCTGAACCCAAGTTTCCTCTCTAGTTCTTCCCTCAGGTAATCCAAAAATAGTCATGCACTATGGGGACATAATCCCAGCTCAGTGGACTGGGTGGTGAGGAGCACACTAAGACAAGGAGAGAGGAGCAAGGACTTCTCTCTCTCATCTCACCTCATCAGCAGTCAAGACAAAAACTTCCAGAATCAAACTTGAAAGGCTTTAGTAAACATGTAAATGACATGACATAAACATCATGAGTTGACGTTATTTTTTCTTAACAAAGAAAAATAAAGTGTAAGTTTCTAAAGCTTTGCAGAAGTGCTCAACTCAGTTCCAACTCAGAGTTGAGAGTTGCATTTCTGGTGCCTGAGCTCCAGTCTTCTTGCCCGCAGAAGGGCATCCCCTCTAGTTAGACTGGACTCACAGGTGTAAGGTCTCCAGGATCTACAGGGTCAAGAGCATGTGCAGATTGTGGCCGAAGATCAGGAGCACTAGCCAGCCCCTCACCTACAGGCAGTAAGGCTCCTGGGTGTCCATATCTTGCCACTTTCATTCTTTGCCTGCACACAGGTGGCGCAGGGTGGGGGCACTCTCTCCAGGACAACTGAATGAGAGGAAGAGCTGTCATTTGTCCAAGATTTTGCAGTGACAGCAGGCAGCTCCACTAGGACTCCTGATCAAGCCACTAGTCTGGTGGGAACTACATTTCCCACTAAGATAGCTGGGCTTGTTCACATGCATTTTATTCAAAGCTACAGTAACCTATTCATGAGAGACAGAAATCCTACTAAATCAATCCTTAAAGCCCGTTGACATTTGTCCACTTGGCAGATCATAAAAGCCCCTTGAAAATCACAGGAGTGAATGTGTAAACTGCTTCCCAAATTATATGATGTAAACGCCAAGAGCAGGCGTTCTCGGGATAAGATCACTGAATTGTGACTGCCTTCCGAATGGAACTTGATTTCGTTCTTGGGTTCTATGTGAGGCGCTGCCAAGATCAACTCAAACAGAGACAAAGACGTATGAATTCAGCCCGAAGCTGGCTTTTAAGTTCTCTGTCTTCAAAAAGACTGGAGATTCTTTATGAGATGTAGTTTTGCATCAACAATCTTGGCTAACGAGAGTTTTCCCTAAATATCAGTTAAATTTTAACTAGTTCCTTGTAAATGTTATGTGAGTGCCAGAAATGGTCTTGGAGTGCTGAAAGGAAAAAATAGAATTAGAGAACACTTCACAGCATAAATACACACATAAAATCCATGCTGAAATGGTTGGTGGCAAACAGACTGCAAGGGCCTGAGAAGTCAAGATTATTGGCACAACCTGAGAACCACTGTATCCCAAGAGATTCCTCAGATGACCTGAAAGGAAATGCACCACAACAGTCATGCAAGAAACACTGTTACATGTTCCCTCCTTGTAATAATGCAGGTGGATCTCTATAGGAAGCACATCCACCTGAAGGGGGGCATATCCTAGACTCTAAGAAATTAGATTCGAACTCTGAAATTCTATAGATTGCAATAATCACAATGGATTCCATTTTAGACCTTTTACTTTAATTGTCTAATAATCACTCATATCCAAATCTTCCACGGTTAGTGTGTTAGTTTCCTATGTCTCTCTACATCTAGATGCCTCGCTAAACACAAGCAATGAGACTCAAAGAGGAAAACAGAACAAATGATGTGGTCCATCTCCTAAAGTTCCACTCACTTCTTGTGTTTTGTGGCTGCTAATTTATGCCAGTTCTGTTCTATGTTTAATTCAGAGAAGTTTCATGATTGTTAAGATGCAGCTCCTCTCTCCTGTAGAAGCTAATTATCAGAACAAAATCTAGGTGAGTTCACAGGCCATTCCAGTACAACATAAGCTCATAATAAGCCTCCAACCCAGCGGCAGGTGATACTAGAGGAACTGATGACTGAGAAGTGAGCAAGCAGTGACCGGACAGAGGGAACAAAAGAGAACACTTCCTCAGCAAGAGAACACGGTGTGTGAAAGAATGGAAGGCTCCGAGTGTGATGCGTTCTTTGGGGTATTCGTCAGTCAAAACTGATGTTTGTGTCACCCAGTGAAGAGGTGCCAACAGCGCTTTTAAGTTCCCTACAGTGTAGCAGATACGACCTGCATAGACCTCTAGGCAGACAGGTGCGACTGTTTATCTATACCCATGAGGGAATCCCCTGTGGCCTCTTCAAATAATTTTATATTTTAAAATGTGCGATTGTGTTTAAATTATACTTCAATGCTAAGGATTAAACTAAACTACATTCACATACTCAGAGATCTGATCAATGAGATAGAAGTAGAACAAAGTGTTTTAAAGAATAAAGTAGAATAAAATATTCTCGACTTTGTGGGACTCACTGTACAGTACAGGCAACAGTGTTTTAAGCTTGTATGTTGTCAGAAATAGCATTATTGAATAACAATACTGGTTATCTAATTTTGTAAATGATATAAAAGTGTTTTCAGCAACTGAGTGGTTTCTGAGTCAGAAAGCCAAACCTGCTTTACCATGTTTTCTCTTTCTTAATCAAAAATAGTAATCCTACCCTTAACTGTTAATTGAAAGTCAAAACACATTATGATCTGTGATTAGCTCAAATTAGCTCAATACAGTTCCTTATATTCACTTTTGTGAGTTTCAGCAGAGCCAACAAGATGGAGTTGAACTGGGTCATAGAGGAAGCAGTTGTGTGTAGAGGGTGGATACAGGCTGTAAAAACAATCTCCCCTGAGAAAATTCTGAAAAATGAAAAATACCAGTGGCAAATACATGTTTAGCAAGAAGGGAGGCTTAGTGGACTAAAAGAAGAAAGCAAATCAAATTAAATAAAAATGTTCTCAATTTTAATTTACCTTCAGCCAAAAGTAAAACAATATCCATTTTCCTAAAACTCTCTCAATTTAACCCTGGACTTCTTGATCCTTTGGACTGCACAGGGCTGGGCTGGGAGGAAGGGGGCTGTCCTCTGCATCATTGGAGCCCTCTCTTCCCTGGATGCCACAAACATCAATTTTGACAGACAAAATATATGCCTCTAAACAAAGGAGACAAAATTGAGACCCACTCCTTTAAACTAACAGGGATGAGAAAGTAGTATATAGTCAAAAGAATTTAGTGAGACAATGGGAACGATCTTAACTGTCAAATGTACTGAAATTCTCCAAGGCGGCTAAGCACAGTCCAGAATTTTTCACCTGACTGATCATTAGAGTCTGTCACGCAGGCAAGCACACAAAGGAAATGAATTTTTTTCCTAATCATCTTTATATTGTGTTAGTATTAAAAAAAATAAGTTGTGTGCTCTGTAATATAAGAATTAAATGGAATTCCAAATCAGCTTTCTGGGGCTTCGGAGTAATACCATCTCGGTGCTAGAAGAAATGTATATATCTCATCAAAACTATCCCAGAAGCACCTCATTTTGATAGGGAAGTACTTTGTGATGGTTCCCTAATAGGCAGCATTTGTTGAAATGCTTTTAATAGACCTTTTTTTTTTTATCACATGCAAAAGAATTTCAGTGCTAGTTCAGTCTCCTGTTTCATTCTGTCATGAATCAATTTGTAGAGACATTTAGAAGTCAATAATCCACTGCAGCTTTGATGACAGGTGATTAATTTCTACATTTTAGAGACATAATAAGATTTAGCAATAAAAAGGCCTTGAAGTAACCTACCAAACAGCTTTAATCTCAGCCTTGGGACTGTTGCTAAATATGAATGCTTGTACACAAATGTGAATGATTTAAGTTAGTAGGTTTTATTGCAGACTCCTTGTGTTTTCATATTAATCTTGCTTTACAATCAGGCTATCTATACAATCAATTTATGTGGGGTATTTTTTCCAACACAATTCTCAAAGGGAGGAAGGGGGCTCACAAATTATTTACACACAAAGGGTTTGTTCTACAAAAGAAGTCATTTTGCATGCTCATTCCTGAGAGGATGGCTGATTTTATTGGTGTGACAAGGAAAGAGAAAAAAAGAACTGAAGGTGGCCTTCAAAAGCTCAGATGGGACAGGCTCAGGAAACGGATGGCAGTGAGTATATACGATGACTGTCGCTGCCTCCCCAACCGTCAGCTGCTCTCTTGTCAGCGTGGCCTTCTTTCCTCTTTCCTATTATTAAAATCAGCAGAGGCCTCAGAGTTGTATTCTAATCCTTATCAAATGATTTCTATAAATTTAAGGCTAATAAAATGAGTAAATTTTATTTAACCCAAAAGAAAAGGATTTTTCTTCTGCTGCCCCTGAGGCATAATGATAAAATTGAAATGTGGATGTTTGATTAATACATTTATAAAAAGTATATAGATTAGATTCTGACAGGTAAGCTTAAGTGTCAACCTGCCTGGCTTGGGAGACACATAGGGATTCTGTGTGGGCCATGTGTCTCGTGGAGACACGGACTTGGGTGCTATATCTAATCCCCAGTACGTTCCACACTAGTACTGTTTCTCCCTGCTTCCTGACATTCACGAACTAGGCAGCTTTCACCATGAAGCTGCCTCCTGGGAACCAGCCAGTCATTGACTGTATTCTCAGAAACAATGAGCCAAATATATAATTTCTCACTTATGACAATAAATGATAAGTTCTTTGAAAATGTGATGAACTTCCAAGGCAGATGTTTCAAGCTCAGCAAAGTTGGATCCATGCTTCTTAATTCTTGGGATCTTGAAGTTCTGCTTTGTTTTGGTGTGTTTTTCCTGTAAGAAGAGGATTGCTGTAGAAAATCTTCGTGGAAGAAAAATGACTAACCAAAAAAAAAGGCTATTTGATACATGTACAAAAAGAAAAGGCAGCATACTTCTTGGAAGATTCCAGAACATGACACAGACACAAAATTAAAAGAATTTTCAACCAGCAAACCAAAAATCAAGGTCATCTCCCATGATGGCATTCTTTCCCTTTTTAACTATCATAATCCAGATTTCACTTTTGTCATTATTCTCTTTGCTTCAAAGATTAGATACCTGTTACTCTCTTTACTTTTTATCTTTTTCTATCCAAATGTGGTATATTTCTGATTCCAGTGTTTCTGAACACGGCTCTCTCTTCTTTACTCTCTGAGGCAGGGCACCAGACCCAGGAGACATCTCAGGAGCAGGCAGGTAGACTTTGCTTATCCACCTTGCCCTCACCATCCTGCCAAACATGTTCATTGCTGTTTCCAGGCTGACCTTCCTCACAGGATTTCTTATTTTCTTATCTTCTTTATTCTTTCACATTTTGAAGGGGCAATTGACATATGTTGGACAGTATTCTAGGGGCTGAAGGCTTAAACAAGAAGACATAATATCTTCATTTAAATAGCTCTAAATCTGTCTGAGGTAGATGGAACCAACATAAAGAACCAGTTAAATAGTAAAGGCTATTAGCAGGTCTGTAAATATGTATTCACTAAATGTAGTATGTACCTGGCCCAAGTTATCATTAATACAGTACTTCCTAATGAGGAAATCCCATAGATGAAACTTGAAAAAAGGAAAATCTTATCACAAACATAAGAGGGATATCTGGACAGAGAAAGCAATATAGCAAGTGTACACAGAGTAAATCGTGATAGATGATAGATAGATAGATGGATAGATAGATAGATAGATAGATAGATAATCTCATCCCGATTCTCCTTTCCATCCCTATTCCTTCTGTTCTCCTGCAAGTTTCTTTATAAACTACTCTGTCTTTGCTGCTTTCCAGTTACTTTTCAGACTGCTGTTTCCCACCTGCAGGATAAGTGACCTCCAGGAAGCCAAAGCCATCCTTTTATTTCTGGATTACTCTTGCACATACAACCTTTATGGATGTCGTCATTTTGAAATTTTAATTTTTTTATTTTGATATACTCTCAAATTTTCTTGTATTCTTTCTTATCACTTCTTTGTGGATGGTGTACTTTTAATCTTTACTGATTTAGTTACTAAGTGGTCACTTTTAACTGTACTGCCTTGGTTAGGGGTGGCGATCATTATCTTCATGATTATAAATAGTACATATTACTCTTTCCCCCATCATTGTTTGGCCCAGACTTCCTTCCTAACATCAGAACTATTATACAAAACTACTCAAGGAACAGCTCACAGTGTCATCTCTAACTAACTGTAGACTATTAAACAATAGGACACAATATATTTTTACAGGAAAAGAGGAAATAAAAAATTTTAAAAGTGAAGAATATGCTTCCTATAGATTAAACAGATCCATTAGGAAGACACCAAGGAATTATATCAGATGTCCAATTAGGTTGAAGGAACATGGTACACTTGTGTATGAATCTAATAAAGAGGGGTGATCATTGAAGTAAAGCGACATTCCTATAAAGACAGGTTTGTGGGTTCATTCCATGGGGAAGGAGGTACTTCTTCTGATCTTTGAATTATAAGATCATTTTTGTTGTATTTCTTCTGTTCAAGAATCAAAAAATCCAAATTCAAAACCTAAATATCATTGTTATTCTAGCTAAACAAAATTTTTTCATTGTAGAACATATGTTGAGTTCCACAAATTAAGTTGATAATCACATGAGTCAAACCAAAACTGACAATTCCACGATGCTTGGTCCCAACAGCTGACAAATCAAAATTAATAATCCTCTGAGTATCTGGTCCTGGAACAAAATGTTTGACTCATCTTTCAAAATTCTTGTTGGTCAAACAGATAGGTTCAAAGACACACACAAATGCACACTTGTTCATCTCCCTTTTGTTTAAATAGCTATATCTAGCACATACTAGTGTTTCCTTTGAGAGCTACTAAACACTTTATATAGTTAGTCATTTAAGCTTCAGAACAGCCTGATGAGGTAGAAACTTCTGTCACCTCAATTTTTGAGAAAACTAAGGAACAAAAATAGGTAATTTGCTCATAGTTTATCTAGATTCAAGTCAATCTGAAAAATGCCTCAGATTTTACATAAGTTAAAGAGAGCTAGAAGAAAAATGTTATAAATGGATAATCTACATAACTAAATTTATTCTTCTTTGAGTTCTGACATACTATTCCCTGGCCATTGCCCTGTACTTCTAGCCCCAGTTCCAAGGAAAAGAATTCTTCATTAATCACCTCACATCCAATGCTTCTTCTGACTTTCAGTCCTTTAATAAATGTATTTTGGCTCCTCTAGCATGCCTTTAGTCATCTCTCCCTTGTCCAAATCTTTTCCTCCTTGAAGCTTAACCTTTATCCTTAATTATGAACATCCTTTGTAGTTATGAAAAATATCATCATTTATAGCTCCTTGTTCTTGGGTTAACATCATGCCTTCAGTTTCCCCAATAGATTAGTCACTTTTCCATCATTGGGTCAAAATAACTACATGTAGAACTTAAAAGAGCAGAAGATTGTTTTGGCTCACAGCTTTGATGGATTCAGTCCATGGTCAGCAGCTCCAAGGTAGAATCAGCATGGTGGGGGAAAACTGCTCATCATATGGTGATGCCAGGAAGCAAAGAGAGAAGAGAGAGTCCAGGGAGAGAACATAACCTTCCAAGTCACACCCACAGCCAGTGACTGTCCCTTCCAACCAGGCCTCACTCCACATGTGAGACTTAGGAGAATATATTAGATCTAAACTATAACACTCCATTACAATACAATTACCATGAAGACAGACAGCCATCCCCAGGCTCTTTCTCTCTGTAATTTTATGGATGACAAGAAAATTATATGATGAATAAATATGTGTTTGAGTAGTTAACTGGACAATCAGTAGTAATAGAAAAAGTTAAAAATAGTAAGAAATAAGGGATCTTGTACAAAGCCATGAATTATTAATATAGATTAAATCATTTTAAGAAGTCATCTCAAATGAAAAGAAATAAGACCCTTGTAAGACAACAGTCCACCTTTGGACTTATGTATGTGTGTGTGTGTGTATATATATATATATATATATATATATATATATATATATATATATGAGAGAGAGAGAGAGAGACTGTTTTTTCCTACTCATATATACCTGACATACAGACATAACTATGTGTAAGGGTTAGCATATGAACTAGACACAGTATGAGATTAGCAGTGACAAATATAATTAAATAGAACAAGTATAACAATATATTATAGCCAATTATTATAGCCAATATATTATAGTGTTATTATATGACTACATTCTCTCCTTCTCAAGGATTAAAGTAAATATTAATATTTTCAGACCAGTTGACTATGGGTGACAAAAGCCATTCACACAAGACCACAGGTAAAGGGACACATCTCGAGTTTCAAAATCTTCATGAAATCATTTTTATCATCTAGTCTTTATGAGGCTGATGTAAAATGAAAAAGAGAAGCCAACACTACATGCAAGATCTCCACTGTGTATTTTAACACTCAGTGTCTTGATCAACTCATACCATAATCCAGAGTTTATCAACCCAGATATACTAATCCAGAGTTTATTCAGTGATAAAATTAAGATTTGGAGAGAATGAGGCACATCCAAAGATTAGATGGCCATCAAATAATGGGAAAAAATGAGAATTAAGTTGTGTCTTATACTGGTACAAATCCCCATTATGGAGTGCAATCATGATGTGTATATTTAATGTACCAATAAAGATAATTTTTAAAAAAAAATAATGGCAGTGTACTTCAAACTCAGGTCTAGATGAATCCCCTACCAATCACCCTTCTATGAGTCCTTCTTTACCCACTGTTAGATGATTAATGCTTCCTTGGCTGTTTTATAAAACTAAATCAACACATGCTTCTTTTAAGCTGTACCAAAAGCCCAGAAGAGACCCACAGTTCTTACTCTCTTCCTGGGAGGTAGCCACAGCTAGTCAATGTCGATATCCATTCCTAACTCTACAGCACAAGGATCCCTGTGCTCTCTCTATAATAGTCACTGTGGATTGCAAGATCCCACACTTGGCGTTACCTCCCCAGAAACACATTCCTCAATACTCAACATACGAGCATGAGAAAATAGCTTTCCTCTGAAGATGCTTTCATGAAGAAGGGCGTTGGGAAGCATGCCGACAGGGCTTCCTGCCAGTGTCTGACTCAGCTCCATGTACAGCTTGGAATCACTGAGCCACATGATTCATAGGGAAGAGCACAGCCTACACTTTGACAGAACTGATGCACTCCAAGGCTGCCTAATATTGGAAGAGCCTCAGCCTCTCTAAACCACTGGTTCCTCTGCTACAACATGAGAATAAGAACTAGAAAGCTGTCAGAAAGAGCAGCCAAAATAGTTTATATAGCATTTCCTGAAAATAAATATTAACTAGATATCATTTCTCATCCTCATTGATAGAAATACTGTACATAAAGAATATGTACATTCAATGTGTATACAATAGGAACACACAGAGCATACCTACATGTATTAGAATTAAATCCAATCTAACTAATATAGTTTTGACTATTGGTATACTAGATAAAAGGATCTGAGCTCAATAAATGTGATATAATTATAGCTTATCAAAAACTATAAAGGTAAACATTCTTAATTTATGGCCATGAAAGGAAAATACTTATTTCATTTTATTTTTCAATTACTGTTTTCATAGATTAATCATGTATATACACAACATAATTAAGAGGCAATAAAATTATTTAAAAACAAAAGTAGCCTTATTATCTGCTCTTTTTAATTTTTTCTCTGGATTTTTTCCCTAATCTCAAGTACCAAAAACATATATCAAAGATGGAAAACCACTGAGACAAAAGGATAATTGTTTGCTGTGTTAACTTCAAAGAACTATTACACTACAGAAACATCTGTAATAAAATGACAGACGCCTGTTTTTTCACCAGTGTCAAATCACCATAAAATACAGAGGAGAAGGAAGGAGTCAAATCTTGCAGTCCTCGAGATCTGATCTGAGGTCTAAAACCAGCCCTGTGCAAGAGAGGAGCTTTTCACAAGAGGACACACACTGCGCAGGAATGAATCAAAGCAAAGGATTAGATAATTGAAGAGGTGACAACACCTCAGATCGCAGGTGGCAGAGTGAGGGATGGAACAGGAGGTGCCTGCCCTGTAACACACAAGAAGAGTTACGACATGTATGCATTTTCATTTCTACAGGTGGGAACCTCAAATCATTCTATGGGCTAGCCTCTGAGTACCTCTAATCCAAGCCTGCCAAGGACCGGTTGATATACTCCTGCATCATCAGAGAGAGACCCAGCATGCTTTCAACAATATTTCTCTGGTTCTAACAAGGAACATTTAAAGTCTAAATAACCTGTAAATTCAAACCTTATTTTCTATGTCCCTATAGGTTCTACTATACACATTTACAGATCCAAAAAACATGACCACCTACTCTGTGCCGGCCTTGTGTAAGCCCGTTCTGCTATGATTCCCCTTCTCCTCCTAACAGCCAGCTCTGCTGTGGTGCTCTTATCCTCACTGACTAAGAGAGAAACTGAGAATCAGAGATGTTAAACCATGTGCTCAAAGCAGAAGGTTTTAGAAAAATGCTTTAGCCCTGACATGGTGGATCTAGTTGCAGTGGCTAGAGGACTGCAGGATGGGAAGGTGCCTGCTTCTGCTTGTACTTACAGACCTAACACACATGTTTTTCTGTCCCCTACAGGGCTCTGAAGAAGCATCTTATGCCCAAAAGTTTTGAGGCTGATTGTCAGCTTTTAGTAATAGTTTTCCATTTTATTTCAATGGATTTTTCCTTTTAAAAGACACTGGAAGCTTGATTATTTTCCTCATTTATCTTTCACAATATTTACAGTTTTTCAAATTTTCCTCACTGAGTCATCAGCAAATGAAATAGTATATATTATTATTATTAGGCTAAAAGGCCTAAGAGTAAGCCAGCACTCCAGCAAAAGACAATGAGCCCCACAACAGATTCTGATCCTTCTAAACAGACCTCCTCTCAGTTTTAAATTATCTTCTTGACCTTAAAGACAATGCTCAGTGGGAGAAAGACACCTAAAACTGCTGTTCCTCATAATTCAATTGAGTTATGAATTTAAAATTTCCCACAAAATAGTAATAAATCTAGTTCCACAGACAGTTCGGCAAAGCTAGAGGAAGTGTTACTGACTCATCCAATGACTTTTCAGCCAGAAAGAATTTAATTATTCAACACTAAGGATCTTGAGTGCATAAGACTCTCTGAAGTTAACCAAACGTCTCAAGAAAAATCTGCACTGAAACCTAGGAAGACTCTCAGGAGAGGACAGAACACATTCCACAGCATGATCATGCCACAGTTTAATACTGAAGACAAAATATTTTGAACTTTGATAGAATTCACATAAGGGGTCATGTCAGAGGAGAGACTAATACTGAAATGAGTGAAACAAAACTAACACTCCTCCCCACTCGGATAGCCCGCCTACGATGTTACACCATAAATCTTTGGACTATTTCTTCCTTCATCTGAAAACATTTCAAATAAGACATGAAAACCTTATCTGATGATTTGGCTTAAGAAGAGACCTAATTACCTACGCACAAGGCTACATATTTATAATCCCAGTTATTCCAGAGACTGAGGCAGAAGACACACACGTTCAAGACCAGACTGATCAAGCTAGCAAGAATATTAAAAAGGAAGGGAGTGTAGCTGAGTAGAGAGCACTTTCCCAGCATGTCTGAGACCGTGGGTGCAATCTCCACTATCACAAAAAAAAGTGGAAGAGAAAGAGGAGAAGGACTATGAGGACAGGGGAAAGCAACTTAATGAAATTTATTCTCCTTGGTATCAAAATGTATCTATCTACTACTAAGTTGTTTCCAACTCATTTCATTCTGAAAGCCAAGTGGAAGTTTGTTGGAGTTAGAATAGTTCCTCCTTTGTCTGTAGGATGGATTTTGCCATGTTTCCATGAAGAAAACACCTATTTCAGTAGAAGAGATTGTTCCATTCCACTTAACCATAAAACATGTCTGGTACTTGAAGAACTCTCTTGAGGGTAAAAAATTGGTATAATAATAATTTAATAAGACAATAATAAAGTCCTCCATGTGCCCTGGTTATCTTTGGACACATTATGGCCCACTGAAAATTAGCTAGGTCTGAAACTGGATAGTCAAAGAGTGACTCATTTTTCCATCCTCCAGGGACTAAACAATACGTGACATACACTGTAGGTCCTGAATACAAGTTTGTTTAATTAATTAACCTCTTTCAACCTCTTCAGTTTTATGTATAAGTTCTATGCACATATAGAATCCAAAGAATTTTTCTAGGATTATTTGCAAACAAAGACCAAAACTCAGTGTCACTTTGCCACTTTGCATGTTTTTAATTTGTTTGCTTGCTTTGTTTTTAATGTTTAGAAAACAAGTCTATAGCAGCTTATCTCAAAAACACCATTGTATAGGGTTCTGAATGTGCCTCATGATAGAAATCGCTCTATGTATTTATTAATAATAGAGGTTCCCAGACTTCTGCCTAGAAACCGTATCTCTCTGACCTGTCCAGAACAAGTCTGGGAAACACTGGACCTGTTTCTGGAAGGGGGTGGATCTCCTCTGCCCTCTGCCACAAGTGCACCGAGTTCAAGCCAGACAAGAGAGGCCAAGGCAACTCCAACAGGCCCATCAGTTGTAAGAATACAGGATGCTTTGTTTATTGCTAGTAGTCAAAGGCCACTAAAAGAGCATGGGGGAAGGTGAATTTGAGGCCAGAAAACACCTGGAAGAGACAACGCTCACCTTTGATTCATTAATTAAATTTGTAGAAAGGCAGCTGCCCCAAAGGTCTTGCCGTGCTGCACATGACTTACTCCGCTCCACTTCTTTTTATAAGAAATAACAGATGACCTAAGAAAAGATTGGTGTTGTTTTGGGGGTTGTGTTTTATTCTGTTTTTGGTTCTTGCTAAAAACAAAATTTCAGTACACTGCCCAGTGTTCAACCATGTCATACCACTTCTGTGAGGATTTTGGCCATATGTACCACCCATCAGAAAAGGCTCTGATCTAGATATTTATTTGCTGACTGAATTGATGAAGAGTTCCTTCTTCAGCCATAAGCAAAGGTATAAAAGGGTCGTTTTGAGTCTCCTTTCGGGATGAATATCTTTTCTTCCTAAATTATATATATGATAAACTACCAGGTTGTGGATGTTAGAAAATGGAGGAAGAACCAGTAGTGAAATGGGAAGGAATACAGGATTTTCCAAGCCTACATACAGAAAGCCCTGAGAAAATTAGAGCACAATAAAAGAAAATAAACTCAGTCACAGTGTTTATGGTCTAATCTCTGTGCCCCTGAAGAAAGTGGATGTGAAACTAAAAGATGCGATTAAGAAGGATTCATGTCATGAACTAAGTTCATTCATTTCAGGACTGTAAACTGTATAACACTGTTCCATCCCTGAGTACAAGTTGCAGAAAGACAGTCAAAGTGAGCCTGGCACAGGGTAAGTGTTCGATAACTCCTGAATGGGTGGATGATGCTCTTGAGTCTATGAAGGATGAGCAAAGTCATGCCTACACATATCTCCATCTTCATGAACCAAATTATTCTGTCTGTAAATCCAAGGTAAGCCCCAGAAGGGACCTACAAGGTAGAAGTCAGCAAACCTCTTCATAAAACCAACTGGGCATCAAACTTTAATGGAAGACCAATCTGTCAGTTTACAAGGGATGCCACGACAAAGAGCTACATATTGGTTTGCTTAAAAGAAAAAAAAAAAGCTATATATTGTTTCACAGTTCTGGAGAGTAGAAGCCTAAATCAAGCTGTCTAAGGACTATGGAGAAGGATCTTCTCCCTGTCTTTCCCCTCTTCCAGTGATTTGCTGGCCATTTGTGGTGTTCTCTGGATTGCACCATACAACTTGATGTCTGCCTGTGTTCATAGGCACACTCTGTATGTGTGCATGTGTGTGTGCATGCATGTGTGTGGACATTTCTTGTAAGAATACTAGCCACACTGGTATGGCTTTATTCTAACTTCAATACTTCTGTAAATACCCCTCTGAGTTACTGGGAGTTAGAATTTCAGTATAAGAACGTAGTAGGGGACAAAATTCAACCCATAACAAGCCAGTATAAAAAGAAGTATCACCTACCATGCACATTATCTGCAATGAAATAAAACTGAATTATTTTCCTATGGTGATAAACCTCTCAAGCCATGCTTTTTATAATAGTGATTTAACTGGATATATACAAAGATAAAGTTCAGTGTATTTCATGTGAGAACAAGTACTGCTATGAGGAAAGAAAAGAAAAAATATGAATGTCCAACAAAAACTTTTAAGAGCTTAGATAGGCTGTATACGTCACATCCATTGGGATGTAATAAACATCTGGAGGAAAACATCCAATTCGATATTATAGTAACAATGATGGTATTTGGCATTTTGCTCTGGGAAAGAGGGCATCAAGTATACTAAACTTGAGGAAGAGGAAAAAAAAAAAGACAGCTGAGTGGCCAGGCTCTGTTCAGAAAGCTCAGGGAAAACATAGTTACGGTTACTCAGAATTAGATGCTAAGAAAAAAGTAAAGGAAAAGAGACTGAGCATGGAGGGAATTTTAAAAACTTACTTCACTGCCCAACAAATATAATTCACCTGAGAAAGAATAAAAAATGTATACATTAACTAGCCTTCGATAAATAGCCAAAGACATGTGCATTTAAACTAATAACAGAGTTCTATAACTGGCCAGATAAAGGAATATACTAAAGATGATGTATTCTTAACTATCTTCAATATTCAATTAGACTTATATGACATTTAAATTCTTCTCTCACTTGTATCAAAGTATATAAAGTGCTTAGAAATAAAATAAGCACAAATATATATATATATATAAAATCTATATGCAGAAAACTACAAAATGTTTCTGAGCAATAAATAAACATTCCAAGTTAATGAGGTGATTCAATTCTGCAACAATATCAATTTTTTTCTAATCTAAAAATTTAAGGCTACAACGTTGAAAATACTAATAGAGTTTCTTGACAAAGTGGATCTAAAGTTCATTTGGAAGAAGAATGTGCCAATATAACCAAGAACAATTTTAGAAAGAAAAATTGTGCGGGGATTTCCCCTGGCAGATTTTCAATGTATTTTTGTAAAGCTACAATAATTACAAGAGTTCAATGAATTGCAGTTGCACAACATAGCACGGTTTAATACATGACTAGCCAAAGAAGCTGCTGCAAACTTAGTCTGCATTTTCAAAAGTACAGGAGGAACACTGACAAACTAGAAGTTCCTTAAATAAGGGAAGTGCTATAAATTGGGTTCCTTTCATGGTAGAAATTCTGTTTTGTTTTCTTTTGTTTTGTTTTCCATTGGTAGTCAAGTATGGCAGCTGATGCCTGAAATCACAGCCACTTTGGAGGCTGAGGCAAGAAGAATACAAGCTCAAAGCGAGGCTGCACAGTTTTTTGTGACCCTATCTCAAAATTAAAAGCAGAGGGATATTAACCTGACAGGATGGTGCTTGCTGAGATTACACTTGGCCCTGGATTCTACCCCAACCCTCAAAACAAACAAACAAAAAAATTCTGAAACCTTGGTAGATTGTGTTCAGCTAACTGATCTCAAATCTTTTAAAATGTTTTCATGACAATCCTTGAGTTCATCAGAACACTCTAAGGGCCCTTCTTGTAGGTAGATAGAAGGAGAAAGGAGTGTGTTCAATGTCTGCACGTCATAGAGATCACTTGACCCTGCAGTATAAGCAGGGGGAAAGGGTAGCAGCAGGAAGACCCTCTGCAGGCCCAAGCAGATACAGCACAGCAGTGGCGGATGTGAAGAAGAAACAAAAGAATCAAGAACTCTGCCGGAAGTAAACTGTCTTTATGATCAGTGGCGTATTAAAGTAAGTATAAAAGAAAGTCATAAAGCAACTGGTGATAACGAATAAAGAGGGGTAGGTTTGGAGAGGAAAAACAATGAGTTTAGAAAATGGATCTTTATTCCTTGGGGGGAATGTGCTCTTTTTAACATATACTACATTTATTTCATGTATTAGTGCTAGGTATATAATTTTATTTGTAAAAGAAAAAAAAAAAAAAACTCTTGCTTCAGACAAAGGAATGAAAACTTCTGACTTTGATCCAAGATCCTTGTACAGTTCTTCCAATTCTCATTTTGAAAAAGTGAAGATGAGCTACTCATCTCTATACCCAATCAGTATCAAATATGAATATTTTAGCTCTAAGACTTGTGATCTCAGCCTTACACTCAGCTCACTAAACCACATGTAGCACAAAACATCATGAATCATTGAGCTTCTCACTGGTGAGGCCTTTGAAGTTGTGGTCCGACTCTTTAATCGTGCATGAAATGGAGTCCCAGCATTCATCTTGGCTGGATTAGAACTTGGATTAGAATCCATCAGAGGAAACCCGAACCTGCTCCCTGCCACACCCTGTCTCACTACTAAATGCTAGTCAGGAAAATTAGTAGTATTTGATGAGATTTTTAAAATGAATTTTGATTTTCTGTTAATAGCCTCAATTAAACACAGTTTTAACCAATCTTTGAAGCTCCATAAATTAAGTATAAGAGTCTTTCCATACAGATCAGCAAATAAACATTTATAGAAAAAAAGTAACTTTCCCATAGTCACATAGTTAGTGTTGAACTTGGATCTTGGAACTCCAAATTATTTTCCTTAATTCTACTAACTGTAAAAGAAATGCACTCATACACACACATATATACACAATGCACACCACTAGTACTACTTTTAGTGACTAAAGCTACATTTCATAAAGGTCTGTAGCAGGATGATAAAAAATAAACAAAATACACATGATTTGTGTATCCTATTAAAATCAGAATTTTTAAAAGTGCTTACCTAATACATTTACCTTGACACCAAAGATTACCTTTAATACTATCTTTGCCCTGATATATTTGACCTCTATTCATAGAAAATGAAACACAGCTCTAAGGATTGATTTTTAGATCTCTTTATTCAAACTAAAAGATGAGTCCAAATCAAATTTCAGTGTGTCTAATATTTATGCTTGAGACAACAGTCTATCTAGCAACTGTCAACACTGAGCATATATTAGCATTATGGAAGCTCAGCAGATATTGGGTGAAAAGCTGCCACCCACAGGACAATACTATATAATCACAAAACTGTGGAGAGGCATTGTTGTAGATGTATGCGTAGCATTCATTCAGACAGGGTTGTGGAGAGTGTTGTTTTGGGTTTTTTTGGTTTTCTGGGACAAGAACTCATTTTGTAGCTCACAGGGGCCTTGAACTTGTGGTGATCCTCTTGCCTCAGCCTTTCGAGGCCTGGGATTATAGGTATGTGCCACCACACCTGGCTTGTGGTTGTGTTCTAACACTATTCCTTGAGTCAAAGTTTTGAAAGTCCATTAATGTATTCTCAACACCAGATTCTAGCAACTTTGTATACACAAGTTGAAGTGATTTGTCAATATGGTAGAGAAAAGAAGTGGATGTACCTAAAGCCCTGTACTAGGGAACAGGACAGAGTGATTAAGAGCCTGAGCTCAACCTGCCACCCTATCTCATTCCAGCTGAGTCTGCCAGTGACTTGTTACTCAGCTTCACATGCCTCAGTTTCCTCATGGCTAACCAGCCACAGTAACAGTTATGCTACCTCCTAAAGTTATTCTTAGGGTTACGTTAATAAATATAAAGCAGATAGAACAACATTTGGCACAAATTAAATGTGGGGTAAATGTTTTACAATAAAATAAGCTGGGTGAATTCACACAACTCATTTAGCTTTTCTGAACCTAGATTTTTACAGGCTTTGTTACATGTGATGATCACACAACCTCTAAACTCCAATGACTTTAAACTGTGGTGAGTCAAATATTCAGCACTAGTGAACAGCTTCTTCTAAAGAGCTGGGCCAGTTTTATTTCCAGTACACATGGATTTCAAGTCATCTCTTCAGGCAATCATTACAGGAGATACTGTAATATCATAAGGAAATCAAAAGGAAAAATAAGGGTAAAGTAACTAGAAATTAAACCTTGAAAGACTGGATAATGAGATCGCAGTGATTCCAAGATTAAACTTGCAAAACAGTTTGGCCCTGGTCAAATCCAGCATCTCTCCCACCTATGTGACTACCCAGAAATGATCTTTCCCTCTGAGCCTCACACTCCCCACTTGCACTGATTCAGTTGTAACTTACAATTACTCCACAGTGACAGTGTGCATGGAAAGCACGAAGTGTGACACTGAACTTAATTCCTTATTTTAATTGTCAAGTTTACTACACTTAAGTTGCATAAATATGTAAAAATACAAAGATAACACATGATCACAGCTTACCCGTTTAATTTAAAAAGGCTTCTATTGAATAGGTATGCATATATCGCTATATTTTTAATTGGAAGGGGAGATACCCAATAGGGGAATAGCTGGGTTGAATGGGACCTCTAAACCAAATTTTTTGAGAAATCTCTACAGTGACTTTCACAGTGGTTGCACTGGTATACTCCCCTACCAAAAATGTAGAAGGGTTCTTTTCTCCCTGAGCCTCGCCAGCATTTACTGTTGGTTGATTTCATGATAGCAGCCATTTTCCGGTGCAAGATGGAATCTCAGCATTGTTTTCATCAGCATCGCTCAAGTGACCAGTGATGTTGAATATTTTTTCATATGTTCATTTGCTGTTTCTACTTCTTCATCTGAGAAATGTCCGTTCATTACAGATGCCCATTTTTAGACTGTGTTGTTAAATTTTGGAGGTCTGGTTTTTTAAAGCTCTTTATATATTCTAGGTAGTAGACCTTTGTCTGAGAAACAGCTGGTTTAAAAAAAAAAATTCCCATATTGTAGGTTGTCTTTTTTCTCTGTTGGTGGTTTCTCTTGCTGTGCAGCTTTTTAACAAAATGAGATTCCAGTGACAATTCTTTCTTCTAGTTTGTGTGCCACTGAAGTTTTGTTCATAAAGTCTTTTCCAATGCTGATGTGTTCAAGACTTCTACTTAACCTATCTTCTGGAAAATTTAATGTTTCTGTTTGTTGTTTTATTTTTTGAGACAGATTCTTACTTTATTTTTTGAGACAGGTTCTTACTTTGTAGTTCAGGCTGGCCCTGAACTCATTACGTAGCACATGCAAGCCTTAAACTCACAGCAATCCTCCTGCCTCTGCTTCCTGAGTGCTGGAATTATAGGCTTGAGGCACTACACCCAGCTGTGTGGTGTGTGGTACTGATTGCTGGTGGGAATGAGTCACTAAGGCAGAAATTGTGGTATTGGTAGCTGGGATCAAACTCAGGACCTTGTGTTTGCAAAGCAGACACAAGAACCACTGAGCTAAATCCCCAGCTCTAGGGTTTGTATTTTAATATTTAAATCTTTGATCCATTTCAATTTCAGTTTAGCATGGTGAAAGATAGTTTTAATCTTCAGCATGTGGAAAGTCAATTTTTCCAACACCATTTATTAAAGAGGTTGTCATTTTTCTAGTAAAATGTGTTTGGCTCCTTTGTCAAACATGAAGTGGCTTAATATGTCTGGAGTTGTTTCTGCATATTTTAATATGTTTCATTCATCCTAGGGTCTTTTTCTTTGCCAGTACCAGGCTATTTCTACTACAGTAGCTTTGTAGTATAGTTTCAAATTGGACACTGTGACACCCTCTGCCTTGTCTTTCTTGTCTAGAAATGGTTTGGCTATTGTAGGTCTCTTCTGGTTCCAAATGAATTTTTGTATTATTTTCTCTAGCTCTGTGAAATATGCTATTGGAATTTCAATCAGGAGTGCTAAATCCTGGAAACAACCTAAATGCCTATCAATTGGTGACTGGATTAAGAAGTGTTGTGTGTGTATATATGAGTATATATACATTTATTTATACGTATATACCTATAAAAATTGTGTACACATGGGTTTTATATTAGTTATATCACATTAAATCGGATTCATTAGCATATTTTTCCTTCAAATATGTTGTAATCCTTTATACTTTAATAAATACAGACATATCACCATTTTAATTGGCATATTGTATTAATTAATACATACTAGCAAAATGACTTAGCCTATAATTGATGAACAATGAAAATATTCTAATGAATTTTATTTTGTGGAGTATTGTTAGCTTCTTTGAATTAAAAGTATGTTAATAGAGTTATATTTTTGTAATTAAAATCTTTATTGGTACATTACATATACGCATCATGATTGTACTCAACAATGAGAATTTGTACCAGTGTATGACACAGCTTAATTCTCATTTTTTTCCCATAGCCCTACCCACCCTACCACCCCCACCCCTATATACATAAATTTTGTTTTCTTTCTTTTTTGTTATAATCTCATTATTTTTCTCCCTTCACCCCATTTCAGTTCGAATATTTTCTGTTTCACAATATATAACATACATTCTAGAATTCACTTACATCTTTATTTTCTCATACCAGAGAAAAAATGCGATATTTACACATCTGTGACCTATTTATTTCACTTATGAGAATGTCCTCAAGATACATCCATTTAAGTATAAATGACTCAAACTTATCATTTCTTATGGCAGAGTAATACTCCATTCTGTAGAAGAACCACAGCTTTTTTATCCAGTCTCCAGTTGATGGACATTTTGGTTGTTTCCAAGATTTAGCAATCACAAACTGAGCTGCTATATACATGGATGCACATATGTCACTGTGATATGAATCTTTTAATTCTTATGTGTATATACCTAGCAGAGCTAAAGTTATATTTTTTAAAAAAAGAGGATTCCATTTATAATTTAAATTACTGGATGCAGTAATTTAAGCATCCAATGTATTAGACACATACATGTACTTTAAATATATTTTTATTCTCAAAATACACAGGTAAAAAATGTTTAGGTCCTATTGTCTTACTGTCCTATAAAACTCTACTAGGTGACAAAAAAGCAAGTAAGTGGAAAGATGTAAGAAACCAATTCGGTAAGAAATTAGAGTATGAAAGAATATTAAGAATATTCAAGGTTGAAGATTTAGCTCAGTGGTTCTGCCATCTGCTTTGCAAACACAAGATCCCAAATTCAGTCCCCAGTAACCACATACACCAATGCCAGGTATGGTGACTCACACCAACCAGCAATCGGTACCACATACCACGGTGCCAGACACAGTGGCTCACACCTGTAATCCCAGCACTCAGGAAGTAGAGGCAGGAGGATTGCTGTGAGTTTGGAGCTTGCCTAGGCTACATAGTGAGCTCAGGGCCAGCCTGAACTACAAAGTGAGACCTTGTTTCCCCCCAAATAATAATAATATTCAAGATTTGTCTGATGACAAAAGAGGGAAGAGAAGCAGAGATGAAAATACAGCAGGACAAGAAAAAAAAATCATTGAAGAGGAAGAGGAAATAGAAAGTGCATTACAAAATACATAGGATTACTATTACATAGTTTCATGATCAAAACAATGTGGAACCAGCACAAGAGTATGTAATGAGGACAATAACAGAATATATATTCCGTGATGTGTCTAAATGATTATCGTTTGATAAAGACGTTATTCCAAATCAATGGTGAACTACTTAATAAAGAGCATGAGGGCAAACCATCACTGTGAAAAAAATCAAAATTAGATACCAACCTTAGTCATTACATTAAAACAAAACTCAGATAAAGCAATTATTTGACCTTCTGGAATCAACTCATAAGCTTTTAGAGTAACAGTATGATGAGCTATAATGTGCTTTAAAATAGGAAATTTCTTTTCAATATATGACAACAAATGGAAATCATAAAGAGAATAAATATATCTGATTATGTAAGATGAATTTTTTTGTTTTCTTAAAATCTAGCACACATAATATCAAAAATACAAATTGAAGTTATCATTTTATAATATTGTTTTCATTTTAAAGAACAAAATGCACTTTTAGTACCATTGCAAAAAAAAAAAAATTATACAGCCTCAGAAACTTCAATGCAGAAAGAACCAATGGCCCTACATCAACTATATACCTTTTATTTAAAAAAAAAATACTGCACATATTCTTCAGTTCTTCCAGATAACCGTATGGATAAATAATTTTCATTTTAACAACTGTGTAACCATGTAAACGATTCAATCACAAGGTAGAGGTAGTCTCATTTAGTCATGTTAGTTAATCTTACATTTGTCATTGAATATTAGCTCTGAAGAAATCCTAGGAAAGAGTTTCTGTTCTCCTACCTAGGCTGAATCTAAAGGCACAAATATCTCTGTTGCAGTAAATACAAAAGGATATATAATTTCAGCCAAAAAAAAAAAAAAACTTTAAATAATACTTCCTAGAAAGTCTCCATCTACTATGTGATATACAATAGAATCACCATAGTTTAAGCCTCAAATGATCCCTTTGTAATTTTGTCCCATTCTGGGAGCCAGAAAGGCAGCATGTCAGTCCCCGGTCTTCTCATGAGAGCATGTTTAAGTTATTCCTCTCCCTCCACAGTGCATCACTTACCTCAACAGAGAGGAAATCAAGGAAAACAGCAGACAGAGCACTGTGCCAACCACCCAGAGACTGAGAAGAGAGACAGCTGGCATCATCAGGCAACTGAGAAAGATGCTACTTAGAGACAGCTCTGCAAGTCCAACAGGACTTGGTGACGAGGCAGAGGACATGAGGCAAGAGCCACAGCGGACTTTGGGAAGGAGCTCCAGGTTGGTGCAGTGCTGAGTTACCTCCTCCCTCTGCCAGGAAAGGGTTAAAGACCATCATCTGTGCTCCATGGAGAGAGGCTAGAGCTTCATTTTAAAACACACTGTCCTCCTTCTGTGTGTGTTGTATGTTCCATAAAGTCCATGATATTTTTCAGATAACAGTTTCAGCCAGTCTCAATAATCAGCACACTTTTTTCAAAAATTTCTGAGTTAAAGGACAAACGCTGACAAGAAAGAACTCTGAACAAAACCAGAAACAACGGTATATTTCCAAATGGTAGAGTAACAGACTCATTGCAACCGGGTATGCTAATATTGAATAAGGATCTCTTAATACAAGACATCTGGAAATTCCTGACCACTTAAACAGAATGGTCTGGTTTGGATCATGTAGTATTTGCTTCAAACTCTTCTTCTGTACCTCAGAAAGAGGAAGTTTCCAGCAACAATATTTAATTAGTACCTAATTAAGAGCATCAACATGACAAGTGATGCAGGTTCTGGTCCCAGTGTTTGTACCTGGATGTGGGTAAACAGCTCTAGTGCGCCTTGGCTGTCTGACAGCACTCAGCTGTCATTGGCACTGGAGAACCTAGGGAGACGCTGACATTGCTTGGCAAGTGCACGCTGGTAAACATTCAAAGCAGTTGGAGAAGCCCAATCACACCACATAAAACACCAAAGAGAAAACATGGGAGTCTGGCTATAGTAACACGCCCACCCTAACGTGCTTCGGTCATTGTACTCATCACCTGAAAGGTCCTTCGCTAAGGCATGAACTGTGCTAAAGGATATCTTTCTGGAAGTTCTCCACTCAAGTGGAGAAAATTCTGCTGCCAAAAATGAAGTATGTATTTCTCAGGAATAAAGTACCAAAATTGCAATTACCAAACTGAATTGCTTCTGGGTATCAACCAGCCTTATGTTCAGCCACTAAGGAGATGCCATGCACATGACACCTGGAAATATATCTGCAATTGTTCAATTTTTATTATATTCATTTTTAACTGATATGTAGACTGTACATATCCACAGAGTACCATGGGACACTTTGACACAGATATATATTGTACAATACTCAAATCAGTTTAAATGTGTCACCTCAAAACTTCAAAGTTCTTTCTTCTGGCTCTACAAAGTATATAATTGTTAACCACTTTACTACCAGGCAATTAAAAAAAAAAGAAAGAAAAAACTGGGTGACCGACCTCCTGAACTGTCTTACATATCAACCCCCTCTGTAACCTTGGACTAGCCATTGTGATTTTTGTGGAGCTCAGTTTCATCACCTATAAAATAAGAGGATCAGCCTGAGTGCTTTCTACAAGCTTTTTCAGTTCTAAAATATGATTTGGAGCTGCGTATTTATATAGCATATTCCTTCTGCAGATTTCAAGATCTCTCAAGAGACTCTCATTAGTATTCTCAATATTGCTGTGAGGCAGACAGGTGGCAAGGTTTATTATCCCCATTTTTTTAAAAAAAAAGAGACAATGAGACACTTTGCTGACACAGCACACTTGACCAAGTCAGGACTTGAAGTTAGGTGTCCTAATACTAATCAAGAACTCTGTTTAAACCACTTTGCTACTAAACTAAATGGAAAGCCTCTGATGAATAAAATATTCTGTGCCCATGGGGGTGGGGAATACAGTTTGATCATCTTGCAGAGATGTAATGGTTTAAAACAATGATTTCCAAATTATAGCCCACATAATATTCCAGGTGGTTTTCTTAGTTCTCATTGACATGTTCCTATTTTCTCCTTTATGATAAAAATATCAAAATGTGAATCTACTAAAGGAGAAGAGTATTAAAGAATGTATAGGAAAAGAAAGACAGGTTTCTGAGGTGGTAATATGTACATTTGCAATGGAAATTTTTCAAAACATAAAGTATTTAATACAAATTTACTTAGAGAAATCATAATGAAAATCAAACATGTATATAACTGAAATTAGATAATCATCTAAGATAATTCAATCTTCATTAACAGTATGTATTTTACCTACTTAGAAGCTTCATGAATGCTAGCGGCAGATACAGTACTCTTGGATCAGAACCAGAATGTTATTATCAGTAGTAGTAGCAGCCAGAGTATCACCATCCTAGCTTTGGTTTCTCGATTCCTCAGTTCCGACGGGTGATGCAAAAAGAGCCAGATGACCTCTGCCTGTGTAGGATGTTGCATTAGAGAGAATCACTGGGCATAGGGATCCAGAATCACTCATTGTAATGGACTGTAAGCATTCTGTCCTTTTCTCCAAAGAGATGCACTATTTATATCTTCTAAGGTAGTTCACTATACCAACAGAACAGTGACTCCAACTGTAAAAGGGAAGGAACATAAGAAACTCATTGGAGAAAATCCCCAACAATATTTTCTGGTTGTATTTGACTACCTATATACCTGGTATCCTAAGTGTCTATTGATACCTTTAGTGGGCTGGCTTTCATTGCTATAACAAAACATGTGAAGCAAGCTAACTTTATAAAGTGAAGAGATTTGTTTAACTCACAATCTTGGAAGCTGACAACCCAAGATGGGTGATTCAGCCCCTGGCCAGGGCTTCATGACAGCATTACAGCAGCACATGTTGGAGACAAGAGATCTAGTCACCAAATAGGAAGCCAGAGACGCCCAGAGGTTGGAATCTGGCTTTTTTCATAACCACTCACACTTGTGAGAGCTGAGGTCCCACTAGAGATACCTTAATCTTTTCCATGGGCAACACCACTCAAACCCACCAGGATTCGCCTCTTTAGGTATGCTGTAAATAATATAGCAGTCTTGATGCAGAATAAGACATTCCCCAGTCTACACTCTCACTAGTTATCTGTCTCCTTGTTTCGATCTCCACTGTTAGAGTGAAGTAAGATAAATAACGTCTTTGGTCCACAGACATCCTTGCTTTCATCCCCTTGCACTTGGTAAAATGGAAGCCACATGTGTGCTGCTGGGTGTGTGTAGCCTGCAAGGTGTTCACAGGCAGTCTTCAAGAGCTCTCAGTAGCTGTTAGATCTAGAATGTTCCCCCAAAGGCTTCACCATTAACGTGGGGCTGTGGACAGAGGTTACATCACAGAGAGCTATTCATGGGTGGATATTTCCACAGATGAGTTCAGGGATAAATGTGCAGTCAAGCTGCTACTGTGCCCGGACTTAGGCAGTGGCCTTTGGTGCATGACTTTGTTCCAACCTCTGCACAGTTCTTAGGCCCTGATTTCTCACAGAACCTTTGTGTGAGAAGCCACCAGAGGCTACATCTAAGCATGGCACCCAGTGGGATTTACACTGAGGCCTAATATAACAAGAGGTCCACCCAAGAAGTGATCATTTCTTAAAGATTCTGAATATTAGCAAGAAAGTCACTTGCAATAGGCAGTTTGCACACATCAACCCAAGAATTAAACAAAAAAATTTACAATATCAAAAAAAGAGAGAAAACACCCAAAAGGACCCAAATCACAAATTTCACATCTCCAAAGGAAAATGTAGGTAGGTAGCAATGAGATGTACCAACCTGAAACCAACTATCTAGACTTTCTGAAGTGGCAACAAAAGAAGACTTGGAAAAAATGAAATGAGAAATAATCCCTCAGATAACAACAAAGACGAAAATCATGGTGAAAGACACAGATTTAAAAAAAAAAAAAAAAACGGACAGGAATATGATGGAATCCCAGCATAGAAAATGAATGGAATCCAATAAACAGATTCAAATGGAAATCAAAACATTAAAAACTCCATTGAAAGCTTATGCAGTACAGTTAACAGATCCAAAGATAGAATTTCAGACATAGAAGACAGAATTTCAGTTAGTGACCAGGAAAGGAAAGATTTCTGAAAAATAGTAAGAGACCATGTGAAATCAATTTAGCAGATGCTAGATAATACAAAAAAGAATGACTAAGACTGAACAGTTAATGAAGAAACAGGAGATAGTACAAATGACATTTTTTAAACAAAACTATTTGCAGACGTAATGACAGAAGACTTCATAATTAGGGGGAAAGAATTTGGCATATAGATACATGAAGCATACAGGACTGTGGTTAACTATGATTAAATAAAATCAACATGTAGGCATATGATAGTCAATATACCAGTATTCCGAAAGAAGAACAAAATACTTAAATCTGTTAGAGAAAAGAAACAAATTACATACAAAGGAAAACCCATCAGAATTACACCAGACTTTTCAACACAAGCCCTCAAGTCTAAGGAAGCCTGGAGTGAAGTATTTCAAGCCTTAAAAGAAAACAACTTTTAACCTAGATTAATGTATCCTGCAAAACTCTCCTTCAAAATCAGTGGGAATTAAGATACTTCCATGAACAATCACACCTGAGCAACTTCATGAATTTCAAATCTGTGTTACAAAAACTTCCAAACAACATCCTAGAAAACGACAGTAAGTGTCACAACTCCATGAGGTCTGACAGAGTGAAATCATTAGGGAGGGCAAGAAGTTAAATGGCAGGGTGGAAAATAATAATAAAAGAGCCAACTAGAGGAACATATCATGACAAGTATAAGTCAACATATATCAGTTATAACTATGAAAATTAACCAGTTAAAAGAAATAGACTTGGGCCAGTTATTTAACTCAGTGGTACCAGCACCTGCTTTGCAAGTGCAAAAGCCTAGGTTCGATCCCCAGTAACCACACACAACAATGCCAGGTGTGGAGACTCATGCCCACCAGAAACCAGAACCACATACCACTGTGCTGGACATGGGTTCTCATGCCTGTAATCCCAGCAATTGAGAGGCAGAGGCAGGAGAAATGCTGTGAGTATAAGGCTGAGCTCAGAGCCAGCCTGGACTACAAGGAAGACAGAGCTCAGAGCCAGCCTGTCTAAAAGGAAAAAAAAAAAAAAAAAAAAGAAATAGACTGGCAGAATAGATCAAAAAGTGAGATCCAACAATATGCTTTATTCAAGAAACACACTTAATTCAAAAACAAACATATAGATTGAAAGTAAACCGATGGAAAATAATTTACCATGTGACAGGAAACTACAAAAAGCACATGGAGCCATCTTATTTACAGACAAAGTAGATTTAAAACCAAAACTAAGAGAGACAGTATATAGAGAATGGGGGTTGTGAGGTGGGTAGGGGAATGGGGAAAAAAAGAGAGACAAAGAAAGGAACTACATTCTCATACAGGTAACAATCCAAGAGGAAGAGGTGACAATCATAAATATATATGCACCAAATATTAGCATACCAATTACATAAAACAAACATGAATGGACATGAAAAGCCAAATAAACACTAATACCATAGTAGGGGACAGCTCAACAACTCACTGTCACAAACAGATCTTCTAGACAAAAAAATCAACACTGAAACACTAGAACTGAACAAAACTTTTGAATAAATAGACTTAATAAGTGTCTTCAGAGTGTTCCACCTCACTCCAGAATATGCATTCTTCTCAGCTTCACATGGATCATTCTCCAAAATAGACCACATGTTAGTTCATAGAACATGTTTAAGTAAATGCAAAGTAACTGAAGTTATGCCCTCTGTGCTGTCGGACCCCAGTGCCTTAAAATTAGAGATCAATAGCAATCAGTCACAACCAATCAGTCACAGAAGAAATTTAAAAAGTAAGTAGACAATTTCTACAATGAAATGATAGGGCCAGTGCAACATGTAGGGATCCATGGGACACAATAAAAGCATTGTCGCAAGGAAAATTTATAGCTGTGAATGCCATACTAGGAAAATAGAGCAAGTTCAAGTAAATAACTTAGTGCTGAATCTCAAACTCCTAGAAAAAGAAGAGCAAAACAAACCCAAAGCTCATACAAGGGGGGAAATTAAAAGGATCAGAGTAGAAATTAATGCAATGGAAATTCAACATATGTGAACATATGTTAAGAGAACAAAAAAAAAAAAAATCAGTGAATTGAAGAGTTGGTTCTTTAAAAGAATAAACAAAATCAACAAACCATTAGCCATCCTTGGTTCTTTAAAAGAATAAACAAAATCGACAAACCATTAGCCATCCTTATCAAAAAAAGAAAAAAAAAAAAAGAAAAGAAAAGAAGACCCAAATCCATGAAGTTAGGGATAAAGAGTGAAAACACAACAGACAGAGCAGAAATCCAAAGGATAGTCAACACCTATCCTGAAAAATCTCTCCTCCAAATAAGAGGGAAAACATAGAAGAAATGGACAGATTTCTAGACACATATGAACTCCCAAAGTTTAGTGAAAAACATATAAAATTTTGAACTCTCCCATATCAATAGGTGAAATTGAAAATGGAATTAAAACCTACCAACAAAGTCCAGGTCCTGATAGCTCCACTGATGAATTCTACAAGAAATTTAGGCAAGAGCTAATGCTACTACTTCTCAAACTAATGAAATTGAAAGGGATGTACAATTTCCAAACGCATTCCTCAAAGCACCTATTTCTTGATTCCAAAAGCAGAAAGAGACCCAACAAAGAAAGAGAACTACAGGCCAATCTCTCTATTGAATATAGATGAAAAAATCCTCAACAAGATAATGACAAACCAAATATAGAAGAAAATCATACATCCTGACCACCCAGGGATGCAAGGATAGTTCACTACATGTAAACTGGTAAATGTAGTCAACCATATTAACAGAGTCAGGAACAAGACAAGGATATCCACTATCATCATTTCTGTTCAATATAGATCTGGAAACATTAACCACAGAATTTAGATAAGAAAAGGAAATAAAAGGAATAAAGATAGGAAAGGAAGAAATTAAGCTGTCACAATTTGCTAATGACATGATATTCTATACAGAAGATCCTAAAAACTCACCCAGAAGACTGCTGGACTTAATCACCAGATTCAGTGCAGTAGATGGGTGCAAGATCAGCACCTGAAAATCAATAGCCTTCCTCTGCACAAATAATAGACTCACTGAGAGACAGAGGAAACAATCCCCTTCACAATAGCATCCTAAAAAAGAAATACCTAATTAACCTAACAAAGGAGGCAAAAGACCTCTACTCTGAAAACTACAGCACTCTGAAAAAGGAGATTGAAAAGGATATCAGAAAATGGAAAGACATCCCTTGTTCCTGGGTAGAAAGAATCAATATCATCAAAATGGCCATAAAATAGCTATATAGATTGAATGCAATCCTGATTGAAATTTACAGATCTAGAGAAAATAATCCACAAATTTATCTGGAATCAGAAGAGACCTCGAATAGCAAAAGCAATTCTAGGCAACAAAGACATGGCAGGGGGTATCACAATCCCCACCTCGAAACTATACTACAAGGTCACTGTGATAAGAACTGCATGGTACTGGCAAAGAAACAGACCCAAGGACCAGTAGAACTGATTAGAAGATGCAAAAACAGATATACTAAGCCATCTCATCTTTGATAAAGTAGCCAAACACCCTCAACAGAGAAAAGATAACCTCTTTAATAAATGATGTTTGAAAAATTGGGTTTCAACCTGTCAAAAATTAAAACTAAACCTGCAGTTTTTATCATGCTCTAAACTGAAATCAAAGTTGCTTATAAATCTAAATATTAAAATGGAAACACTGAACCTGCTGGAAGATATGTAAGGTAGAACTTTTGGAGACAATGGCATGGGGAAAGATTTTATGAACAGAACCTCTTTCTGTGAATTAGCAGAAAGAATCAACAACTGGGATCTCATTTTATTAAAAAACTTCTGCATGGCAAGAGAAACCACCAACAGAGTGAAAAGACAACCCACAGTGTGGGGAAAAAAATGTACCTGCTTCTCCTCAGACAAAGCTCTACTATCTAGGATATATAAAGAACTTAAAAATCAGAGTCCTCAAATTTAAAGATAAATTATTTTCATTAAGTGCAGACATTTATAGCTAAATGGATGCAACTTGCGGCCATACTTATAAATAAAATACATTGGACACCAATGTTTAAATACTGTATCATTTCTCTAGTGTGAGAGACTGAAGTTGTAAATGAGGTCCAAAATATAGGATAGGTATTGTGAAGTAGGAAGAAAATGTTCAAAGGGAAATGGTAACTGGGTAGGAGCAAGGGAAAGCAAAGTAGGGAAAGAAAAAAAATTAATGCTAAAAAGGAAGAAACAGAAACAAAGTTTATGTATATAGGAGAGGTGGGGGGTTGGAGAAAGGACAAGAAAATGGGGGAAAATAATTAAGATATATTATAGAGGCTGGGCATCATGGCTCACACCTGTAATCCCAGGTGTGGAAAGCAGAGGCAGGAGGATTGCCCTGAGTTCGAGGCCAGCCTGAGCTACCTAGTGACCTCAGGGCCAGCCCGAACTACAAAGCGAGACCCTCTCTCAAAAACTAACAAAAAAAGATATATTATATACAGGTACAAATTGCCAATGAGAAATGTGATGATGATATATTCCTGAAATGTAGCAATAAGCTCAGTTTATTAAAAAGTAAATAAAAATAAATGCACAGTTAGGAGACAGGGTCATGGGGGGCGTGGCCCAGAGAAACACGGCTCCCTCTTCTCCTCTCCCTGTCCGACTGCTTCCTGGCCGCGTTGACAGGAGCAGCTTTCCTACACCAGACATTTTCATCATGTTTTCGCTGCCTTGAAGGTTGCTAATGTTAGATTAAATCCTTTTAAAAGTAGGAGCCAAAAAAACCCTTTCCTCCTTTAAGTAGTGAGTGTTGGGTGTTTTGTCCCAGTGGTGAGACAAGTTAGTGAGACAGTAACTGTGGGACCTTGGCTTGGCTTAATTTAAAACTTACTTCAGTCTCAGCTTTCTCATCTGTAAAATGGGACAGATAACAGCTATACCGCAGGGTTTGGGAAGAGATTAAAACAATTTGTATAGAGAAAGAATTTAAAATAGTACCTGACACAGACATCTGAGAAAGGTTTTGCAGATGAGTGGATTTTCCTAGCGAGTGTGGAAAATTCCTTATTCACAAAGCATCTCACTAAATCTCCAATAAAAGTGCCAAAAATCAACAGTATGATTGCTGAAACACTGATGATGGTAAGGGATACAGGTAGATGATGAAGGGAGGAAGGAAATAAAGATTCAATCTAATTCACACATCAAAAAAGAAACTTTTCAGAATAATTCAATATATTTGATGTATCTCATCACCTGTTAAATGAGCACTTTCAGCTTTGCTCAACATTCAACTTATAGCTGCTAATTTTGCTTATTATGGATTGGGAGATGATGGTTGATGAGCTGTGATCACACTGAGTTTCCAACCTGTACAGAAAAAGGTTGATTTCATGGAAATAGAAACTGTTATTTTAAGTGGAAATGTGAAGGTCTTAGAGTGGTAAAATGAATAGTTGTCATTCCACACAAGCAAATATAAAACAAGAAGCAAATAAATGGCAATGACATTTTTTAAAATGACATTTTAAAATATTTAAAAGGCCCACAAGAATGAAAAGTGCTTCTTGTGTGTAACTGTCTTTGAAGTTTTAATCTCAGTTCATATCACTAAATCATCAAGGAAGAGTATTTTTAACTTGTTATATAAAGGTTTCAGAAAAAAATCAAGGAGCTTTCTCTGAATATTCATCATCAAACAGAAAGAAGTTTTTGCACTTTCTGAGTGTACAAAAGTGAAATATGTTTGGAACAAAGAAAATTAATGTAACCAGGAGTTTTCCAAAGGAGCCTGAAAAGATTTACAAAATGAGAACGATGCATTTCCCTGAACATCTTTTTAGAAACGCTATATAATTCGAACATTGGTGTGTGGCTAGACCACAGTGCAGATTTAACCAATTAACACAATTTGATTATTGCAAACTAGATGCGAACCTGATCAGCCCCTCCAGGAAGAAGCCCGGTGCCCCCATGGCGGTAAAGAAAAACTCAGGCAACAGAGGGAGGACTGTGCGTGCCAGGGCAAACCCAGTCCGTGCACAGTCTTCTCAGAGAGTCTTTTTCCTTCTCTATTCTATTGTCTCTCAACTTTCTTTCATTTTTCTCTTATCATGTCTGTCGAGTACATATGTATTCCTCTATTTTTTTTACCTCCCTTAATATAATTTCTTCATGTAAAATTTAAATTTCTATGGTGTCCTTCCCTCCACCTAAACTGTCAGTATGTCTAATACATACCGCTTCGCACCCTGACATACCCAGGCTGAATTCTGTTGATTCATCGGGTCGTATTTTCATTGTAAACATCCCCTGACTCTCAGCCAGTGTGAAATCCCTGCATTCATCTTCTTTCTTACACAAAGTGAATCCTCCTTTTGATAATACAGGGTGCACTTTCCTTTGAACGTGTTTTCAAATTTTTATTTTTTATAATGGGAAACATAAATGGTGCCATCTTTGTAGTTGGGGAGAAAATGGTAAGATCCAAATTTCTCTAACACTGTAATGTGGGTGAGCCATGATCTACTTGTTAAAATTCTTGGATTGCTAATAAAAGTCATAATATACCAAATGGTGGTAATTTGGATGAAACAAGCATATCAATCATTGAGAAATGGGCTCATGGCTCTTTATCTGGGCAGAATCATTAAGTGGAATTTATGATATATAATGTATACTATTAAGCAGCTTCCATTAAACTTGCCTGCCAAACTCACTCTATATAAAGGGATATTTCTAAAGCAAGAAGTATGCAAGAGCGCCACCTATAGTAAAATTTCCGCATTTATTTTCTAGTGCTAAGAACCCAGAAAGGTTTGAAGCAGAGTAAACTTTTTTAAAAAGAAAAAAAAAAAAAAACAAGAATTGAGGTGTATGATTTAATTTGTACATTAAAACAATCTAAAAATGTATTAATCTCATCTGAAGAAAAATATAAATATTCTAAGGCATGACTTTCTGATTAAAGAAAAATGTTTTCATTTTACAGGTGAATTTAAACCGCAAAAAATAGCACCTCTGACTTGAATTAATGGTTCTGATTTAAACAAGAAAAACTTGTATAGGTTTCCTATACTTTTGACATTCTGTTTTTGCTGACTATTTTTAGCAATCTGCCTCTTTAAAACTTGAAAATTAGAACCACTGAAAGTATCAATGGATACCCTTCTTTCTGATGTTTGGAGCTTTTTTGAGAATGTCACCCACACAACTTTCCTTAGTGTAAACTTGGTGGAGAATGCTAAGGAGGCAGCCACTGGCTCTGCAGTTGTGAAATGTCCTTTAGGAGTCAGCAGCCACAGAAATTTCGTCTTAAATACTTGTTACTTTGGCCTATAAGCTAATTATGAGGGAGTTGAGCCAAAAAAGGAGATGAATAAAGAGAAATTTCATTGGTATTGCAGAGATAGTTGCCAGAAACAGCTTACAAATCATGGATCTATGCAGAGATGAAAAGTTGAGTCTAAATTATTATTCGGCGGGGTCCTTAAATCAATGGAGAGAAGAAATGACTACAGTGGACCCCTGATTTCCAGCTCTAAAGAGTCGAGTCAGTGGCGGGCTCAACAGGGCTTTACTGTGAGCCTTCCAGAGCTGCTGGCTTTTTTATTTCCAAAGAGCGTGGGTTTCTGTTGCTGAGTCGTTAGCAGAGGCTAAAATCAGGCACAGTGTGGCTCACGCAGCAAGCTGCCGGGCTGCCTGACCAAGTGTGGGGCGGTGGGTAGGAAACAAACTGCAGACAACGATGCCCTCGGGTCCACTTCATTATCTCACACTTGGAGCCCTTTGGCTTTTCCCGGGCTGGGCATTCATTGTGGGAAGGCTGGATTTAAGCAGGTTTCGTACCTAGCGAGCGAAATGCCAACAGAAGCGACACCCTGATGTCCTCCGTTTGCAGGGCCGAGTACCCGGACAGCAGCCACGCTCCCACGATGCATAGCAACAGCGCTTCATCTCTGCCCTGGGAGGCCCACTTCGCAGGATGAGAGGATAATTCACTCGCTATAGCCCATTCAATCTTCAGCCTCTCGGCTGACGCTGCCAACAGAAGTGCCAATTAATGCCAATTACAATGGTGACTTTTCTGATATGGGCACCTACTCATATAGGCCATCAAACAGCCATCATCTATTAATGACTGTCAGTCATTACCAATATGGGCGAAGTTTGAACCAGTGACCTAGAGAAGAACTGCTCTTTATCCTTCTTCCAACTCCCTGAACCGTCCAATTCCCCTCCCCCTTTCTTGGCCAATGTTCTTAATTATAGTTTTGTACCTGAATAATGAATGTGCTACATTTTGACAGTGGCAATCGCTGAAACTCTGACAGCGGAAGCATAGCTCCTGTCTGCCATTTAGCAATCCCTGTCACAGCCTTCAGGCCGGCCAGGGCCAGCTCGGACCTTCAGGGGGTAGTGCTATTTCCTTTGTCTTTTAATCGAGTGTATTTTTTATTTGTCATTACTACTCCTAAGAAATACGGAGAGCATTTTTATGCAGACAAATGTGTCATGGAAATCTATGCCGAGGCTGCCATCAGACTTTCTTATCTGCTCATTATTTCCCGTAGCCTTATGAGATAGAAACTCCTCGTACAATTACATACTCTGCGAAGTAATCTGGAAGCACACCTTTCCACTTCGGGAAAAAAGAAAAGCAAGTCAACACAACAAACGCTCTAAATGATGGAAAAGATTGAGCTCCTTACACAGAACATATACCTAATCTTTATTTTCTTAAAAATCATTTGAATCCAGTCTGGAACACAGACTCCCAAATAACCAATCACTGTCTGTCTGTGGTCCTCGGACAGAAGCATGGTCGTGTTTTTGAGATCCTGACCCACTTCACTTGGCTCAGGACGGCCCACAGCAGTAGGCCCACCGCAGTCGGCCCAGCGGTTTCAAGCATGTATGATTCCCGGTCTGTGAGGGGAAGGACTGAAGGGAAGGAATGGAATGGTCTCCTCCCTTGGCCTTGCAAAGAGCCAAGCAAAGAAAAGACCCAGAGATCACCGCACATGCCTCACAGAAGAATACGGCACAGTACACTGTGCTTTCAATTCCTTTCCTTTTTTCCTGCAAGTGGCACCAAATATGTGTATATATTCCAAGTTGCCAAACAAGGACAGGCTGCAGGCTGTAACTTGTGCTAAACAAAGTGACAGAAAATTCCTTGTTTCCATTTTCGCCCAGTGATAATGATGTCAAATAGGAAAGAGAGTGGGAAGTAAGAATGTAGCCTGGGTTTGGCTATTGTTGGTTTTTGTTTTGCTTTTTTAATATCTTAAGAATATCAATTCCTAAGGATATCACCGAAGATTTTAAATAAAATACAATAATATTATTACTACTGTCACTGACTACTGTCTAAACTCTGCTGAGAGCTCTAGACACATATGTTAACTCATTCACACCATAGGTATTAGTATCCTATTTAATGAATGAATAAACTGAGGTTCAATAAAGAGCAGCAACTTCCTCACATGTGCCAAGCTCAAAACGGATTTGGGCTCAGGACTTTCAAACTCCAAAGTAAAAGCTCTTTTTACTATATTGTTCTACAAGAAGGTCTTTGTTCATAAAGTTATCTGTGTTTATTTTTTCAAGGAGGATATATCTGCAAGGGCTAAGGTGTCTGCTCTTGATTCAAAGGAGTAACAAGCAGAAGAATATGTGAAAAGATATTTTTAAACTATCAGCCTCAAGAGAAAATGAAATTAAGAGAAGCCTAGGGTAAAAAAGAGTAGCATATAGTAAAAAGACAACAGAATCTTGAAAAATAGATTAATAAATGCAGTCTCCCTCTATTCTCCTCATGCTTTTCAGAGCACTTTCTGCACTAGTTTGCCTATGACACAGAAGTAACTTTCAAAGACATAATCACCCCTGAGTTTGGTAAAACATGTGTATTTCCTCCATGTGAAACATGAATACCCCCAAAGTGCTGCAAGTACTAAGTAAAATGAAGCTTTATAAAACACTAGAAATAATGCTAAATTTTTCCTAAGTTGGAGACATGTCTATATATTAATAAAATAACATATTTATATAAGAATAAAAGAATTTTTCCAAAACTAAAGCTCTAATGCTGGATGTGACAGACTGTCAAAGGCACAGCATCATCCCTAGCTAAGACCATTCTGGACCAAATGCAGGGAAAGTTCCCTGAAAGATAAAGCCTGTTCAGGTCCCGGTCAAGAGGCATCTAGGCTCAGGAGTGGGATGATGAGGAAGGCAGGGTTCAAATGAAAAGCTATGAGAGATTAAAGAATTCATATGATATTGTGGGTTTGGGAGAAATGTGCCATGCTCTGCAGAATTTGCTTCTAGAATTTTGTGTTTGCTCTAGAAGTGCGTATCTTGGCGGGACGGCTGAAACCTCCCAGCATCTTAGTCCATCACCAGTCTTGATCAGACACAGTCTCGGGAATCCTGACAGCGTCTTTGCAGGAGTAACTAGGGATTATCTTTAAAAGGAGCAGAGATATGAAAATATACCATCCCTGAAGGCAGACAAGAAAATAAACACATAGTACAAGAAAAAGATTTTTTAAAGAATTTTGAAGGCTTGGAGACTGGAAAAGAAGACTAGCTAAAACAATTCAACAACCACAGTTTGAAGCAAAAATTAAAATGTGAAGATTCAGTTAGAAAATTCAGCAATTTGTCAGTGCTTAGGAGGCTAAAGCCCTTCTCTCACTACTCTTATTAGAAGCTTGTTTTTTCCCCTTTGCTTCTGACTTCATTCCTAGATTTGAGTACATTCTTTGCTCGCTCTGACTACATTTGGAATGCTACAATTTCAACTTTTAAACAGTTTGTATGCAAGATGTTGTTTTGTGTAAAGAAGGGAAAAGACTGACAAATCTAAACCAAACAGGGAAGAATTATAAATATTTTGCTTCACTATTGCAGCTTTCTCCATATGCCTCAAATAAAACATTTCCAATCAAGATCCACTGCTGCAGAAAGCTTACCAACAAAATAGAGCTTTATTTGTATGTAACATGTGTAAATGTAATTAGGTTTTTTTTTTAAAGAAACAACTGAAATACGATGTATATGGATGGAACTGATTTTTTTCTTTTTCTTAGACAAATGATATTTAAAACTTCACGGGCTACTGACAGACTGATACCAGGTCAGGTGCCAGCATCCGGTTAGGAAATCAGGATGAAGATCATTGACTTCATTCTGTTTTATTTCAACAGGACCTTGAAACAAAGAACACAGTTTTAAACAGCTGGTGAGGAGGGACAGTATTACACTACTATTTTACTGTCAGTTTTGTGTGATTTTAGAATTAGAAAAATGGTATTTTACCAGACTATATGTTCTAAATTTTATCAGAAAAGTGAAATAACTGAGTACAAGGTAAGAAAATAATATTTGTGGGCCAGGAATTTAGCTCAGTAGTTCTGAGCTAAACTCAGAACTCAAGGTCCTGAGTTCGATCCCAGGTTACCACATACAACACTGTAAGGCATAGAGACTCACGCCCACCAGCAATCAGTGCCACATTCCACAGTGCTGGACGTGGTGACTCACGCCTGTAATTCCAGCAGTTGGGAGCCAGAGGCAAGAGGATTTCTGTGAGTTCAAGGCTCACCCGAGCTATATAGTAAGCTCAGGGCCAGCCTGAACTGCAAAGTAAAACCTTGTCTCAAGAAGAAAGAAAAGAATATTTGTAGCAGTGGCTGACTTTCATTTTTGTGATGTTCCTTCGATTTTCCTTTCTGTATCCAAAAATCACAAATTGAAAAAAATAATCAACTAATCCTTTTTCTCTTTTGAAGTACACATCTGGACAATGGAAAAGGCATTCTTGTGGAGATTTTTGCACCTTGTCCACTTTTTTCTGTAGTCTTTCTTGGATACTGTAATTTTGTTTGTCAACTTTATTTTTCTCATTAATTAACAATGAAGTCATTCTAAGGCAATGTATTTTGTTATGTTACTTATAAATTATTTTTCAATAAAATTAACTTGTTTGGAAAAGGGAAATAGTAAGACATTTGATATAAGTAATTGCTAACAATATCTGGTTTTGTCTTTTATTGGAACAAATGTCTAAATAAACTCATAAATAGTCTGCGCTGTGTGGCACACATAAAATTATTATACACAATAGGATTATAGCTTAGAGAGGTTTCCTTAAAGTCTAAATAAAGAACCTCAAATTTGTATTTGGGTCCCCTCAAAATATTGCATTTTCCTAACTGATAACTCATTTTAAAGCATGCCTTATGTTATTCTCACACACATAGAGGGCTGGGGAATAAATCTAGTAAACAGCATAAAGAGAAGCTAACTAAAAAGGTAAATTAGTCAAAAAATTCAAAAGGAATCTAAAAGTGCTCCATGGAATGAACACATATTCAAAGAATAAATCAAGCAGGAGGCATACATATCAGAGAGGGCCCCAAAGTTATCTTAGTTTCCCCACCACACTTTCCCTGTCACTTGAGTCACTGCCTGGTGTAGGCAGCATCGAGAACAGCCCCTCACACACACTGTGAAGTGAAGGTCAGACCCAGGTTTGCCCAGACTGCATGGTGATTCAGTCAAGATGGAAAGTACAGCAGGAAATGGTGGCTCATGCCTGTAATACCAGCACCCGGGAGGCAGAGGCAGGAGCATTGCTGTGAGTTTGAGGCTTGCCTGGGCTTCATAGTGAGTTCAGGGCCAGCTTGAACTACAAAGCAAGACCCTGTCTCAAAAAAAGATTGAAAATGTGACTCATAGCCTTACAGTAAAAAAGAGAGTGTGTGTGTGTGTGTGTGTGTGTGTGTGTGTGTGTGTGTGTGTGTGTTTTCCCTTGAGCTACAGAAACTTCCTCATTAAAAAAAAAAAACTCCTTCCATCATGTACTGGTACAAATTCTCAATGTTGATTGTGATCATAATGTGTATAAAATATACCAATAAAACCAATTTAAAAAAAAAAACCCTTCAAACACCACCAAAGAACAGTGTCACATGGTGCTGTGGACTGAAAGTTGGTATCCCACCACTAAAACTCCTAAGTTAAAACCCCAGTGTCTAATTTGGTAGTGTGTGGAGATGAGGCCATCTGAAAGAAAAGGGATTATGCAGGTTGAGCCTTAATGGTGGGATTTCTGTACCATACTGACACCCTGATATACATTCCAGCCTGTAGAAATAAAGGTTAGTTGCCTAAGCACCTGATTGGCAATATTTTCATCACAGTGGCCCAGACTAAGACATCTGTTTTGACTCATTAGTGAAGGATTGAGTTTTCACACTTCTATACCTATTATCACCTCCCCTCTCCCAACAGTTTTCCTAACACTAGCTGAAACCTACCTCTTCTGAACTTCCACATCGGTGGGGCTCTTGGTGTTCTGAAGCTGGGTTAGCTCTAAGTTGTCCCAAGCTTGCAAATCCTGAGGTTTGCAAGCTTGGAAAGGGGTGGCACAAACCCTCACCCCTTTAGCAGAAAGGAATAGAGCCCTCCTAATGGATGCCTGGACAGTAACACTGAAATCTGTATATGCTGTCACCCTACCAGGGAACTAAGTCAGGTGCTATATGCAACACGGATACTCTGGATAAAGGGATAATTCACATTCCAGGTGGAAAGCCATACAGTGGCACAGAGTTTCATTATACTTTTCAGAGAGATATGCAATTTGAAATTTTGAGGCATTTATTTCTGAAATTCTCTAATATTTTGAGACCACAAGTACCTGAAATCACAAGGGAAAACAACACACAAATAAAGAGAGATTACTATATCTTGTAGTAATTCTTACAAGGTATCTCTGCCTTCCTGTGGTGTAGATGGCAGACAAACTATTCTTATGCCTGGAAGCCTTGTCATGTAAGAGACGTAAGGAAATTTCCATGATATTTGGTTTGTATGTTGATTGCAGTGAAATCTCATGTTTTATTTTTATTTTATCAGTACCTTATTAGCAGTTAGTTCATCACTGTATATTAATAGGGAATTGCTCACACACTTTTAACACAACCTATAATGGCTGGTCCAAGAGTGTTGTCAGGCAACCTGGGTAACTTGGCCTCTCCAGCCTTTTCCTACCTCACAGAGGAAGCATCTGCCTGCTTCCAAGGGTACCCTTTACTCCTATAATCAGTTCTCTCCTCTCCTGTTAGGACTTCTATCTACATGTCTCCACAAAGCTTCCTGTACCCATAGATGGGGCTTTATGGAGGTGATTGGATCTGAAAATATGGATTAAGAGTATGTAATCAATACAGTAGGCTTGTAGTCTTGGTGAAATTAAAGAGAAAGGGAGGATGGTTGGCTGGCTGGCTGTTGCTGCTGTTGCTGCCTGCTCTGCCATGGACTGTTTCATTTCTGCCATGCACTTCTGCCATGTCATTCTGTCTTAGAGCCAGCTGACTATGGACTAAAACCTCTACAAACTATGAGGTAAAATAAAATTTTCCTCTTTTAACTTGTGTTATATACTTGGTCCCAATAACAAGGAAGTAACAAAGACATCTCCCCAGGGAGCCACGTGAATTTCATGCTCAGATTATAAAAGGAGCCTTTTTGATGATAAGAAAAGGTGGGTCAGTCATAGAAAATCCTCTTGGCCCTCATCTTCCTGAAATCACATACTCTCTTGTCTCCCTTTCTATCCCATAACCCCTATTCACTTCACAAAGCCAGATTCCATATCAGCATAGCCAGAGAGGCTCACTGCCTGTGTTGACCAGTTTTTCATCACTATGATAAGACACAACCTAAAAGGAGGAAAGATTTATTTCAGCTTACAGTTTCAGAACTATAAGTTCATGTTCACTTGGCCTGATGGCACTTAGGCCTATAATAAGGTAAATCATTATGGTAGAAACACTTGGTAGAGGGAAATTGCTCACCTTACAGCATCTAGGAAAGAGGGGGGACACAAGGGACAAAATAAAGACTGTGAGACACTGTCCCTAAGAACCACACTCCCCCTAAGTAGGTCTCACATCCTAAGTTTCCACGACCTCCCAATATCCCATCAGCTATAAACTCATTGATAGAGACCAGCCAGAAACTCAAAGAAGTGAAATAATCCAAAGGAGAAATACTATAACTCTCAATCTGCTAGATGTCTGAACTGAGATTTCATGTGCTGTACAACTGAAGAATGAATGCTTGGAACAATAGAGGTTAAAAGTAGAAACATTTTATTGAGAGAAAGATAGCATCTGTCTAGGAGAGACTGAAGGGGGATCGGAAGGTTGCTCACCCACCTGGCTTCACAAAGGTAGTTTATCAGACAAAGCCACAAAATGAGGTGGTTATAAAAAAACTACAAAATCCAATGGAAATTCATAAGGTGGGCATAAAATGGGACAAAAATCATTATCAACCAATAAGTTTACAAGTATAGTCACCCAGGAGATCAAATGGATTTACAGGAAGGAATAGGATAGCTAGGGTGGTTTGGTCCCCAGTTAAGATGATGGTGGTATGTTTAGAATATCAGTTGCTCTTATTAATCTCCAGGGGAAGTCAATGGGTGTAGTAGTGTCTTTCTTTTTATAATGTTAACCTGCAGTCTCAATTGTTTTCTATGTTGAAGCCTAGCCTTATAATCTTGCACTCATTTAGCAATCTGCAATAGAATCAGTGGATTGATCTATTGGCAAAGTTAAGGCCATTATGATTCAATCACTTTCTCAAAGCCCTACCTCTGAACACTGCTTCATTGGGGTCAAAACCTTCAATTCATGAGCCTTTGAGAGACATTTCAGATTTAAATTTTAACACTTCTCTGAGGCAACAACAGGGAAAACACAGGAGCAGGACTTCTATGTGCAAGCTTCACAATTGCCTAGCACTTCAAAACTCTCATGCCATGTTATTTATGAACCCACTTTGAGCAAGAACAAGCCTTTCCTTCATACTATCTGTGAAGTCTCAGGTCCTTTAAGCTTTCCCAACCTGGCCTCCAAAGTTTTCTCAATCTTAAAATATATTTTCATATAATTCTGAGGGTATCCCGTGACCAACTTCCCTAATTATATAACCCTAAAGGCAGACACACATTCTGGACTTCATAATGATTTTTTCTCTTGCTTTCTTCCAATAATCAATTATCAGATTGCATGTTTTACATGGGAATTTTAATCATTTAATCATCCAAAATGTCCTTACTTGCAAAAATAACCCTACTGTGGGGGGAAAAAATTATTAGAATCTCGTTACAATTTCTACCCTCTCTGGAAATTTACAGACACTCAAGAGTCAGTAACAATGTAAGTGACTAGAATCTGTAATCAGCACTGATAATCTCTTAAACTCTTATTTGTTGTACATTAACTTCACAAGAGAATATTATAGTGGATCTAAATCTTCATGATTTTAACATACGAGGCATTAACTTACATATCTCGCTTTTCAGAATTTCTGATTAAATGTTTTAATTTAAATGGAAAATAATATTTAATGTAATATCTAGCCTAAAGTGTCCCTGAAGCTTCAATTGCAAACAGTCATAATAAAGAATGTTCTTGTTTAATCTACAAAATAAGTACATTTGATTTTAATTACTTGGATAATGACCAAGCAAGTACATCAGGCACATCCCTTCCAAGAGATAATGAAAGACACAGAGGAGCAAACAATATCCCTGCGAACAGACCATCACATTCTGACTCTGAGGATGACTCCACTAATGAAAATCTGTCTTTGCAAATGACTCATCTTCTGAAGACTGCTCTGAAGATGTTGGAAATCAGAATGATGCATGTGAAAATGAAATTAATCAATATGAAGATGGGGAACAGCAGTCTATCACAGAAGAGCTGTTTGATAATAATGAAATTGAGGAAACAGTCAGTGGTAGAGCAACAAATGAAAGCACAGGAAATGTCAATGATAATAATGAACAAGTAACTAGTTCTTGAAATTCAAGAGGAAAAATTAGCAAGGAAAGATAAATTGCCATACACATAAATGACAAAGACGTGAAGCTACAATTATCTTTAAGTTCATTCCAAGTTTCTAAAGTTACAAAAAACCCTAGTTGGATAGTAAATTTAACAAAAAGAGGAATCTAAAATTTTTAGAACTTCACCTCAATGTCAAAGCTGTAAGCGTGTCCAGTTTGGCAGGAGCAGTCCTGCTTGGGAGCGCAGCAGTGGGACATCAAACTGGAAAATCCTACTGGATTTCTGGGAGGCTGATGGAAATGTCAGGACAAAGCCACCTCAGAATTCCCCAGGCCTGCTTTGGTCATACTGTTCCAAGTCCAGGGTGCTACCTGCATCCACTTTAGTGTGCCACAGCAATATGAAAATTCAGTCCTTGCAGTTCTCAATCTGTATAGCTTACCATCTTAGTTGTTATCAACTTTGACTCCCTCATAAACACTAGTATTTGTAGCACCAAGGGCAAGTTCACACAACCATGTAATGGCACCTAGAGGATTAGTAAGCTACTATTTAACTCACTCATATCACGTAAATATTAAATACACTGGCCAAAAATTCATATTTATCTTTCTTACTTGCATATAGACTCCAGGTTTTTATTTGTTGAGTTTCATTTGTACTTTTATACAAAATCAAGACATTATATTTGGGTGTTATTTCTTCTTGTTCTACCTCTTAGGAGCAGTATTTCCTTAGGCTGGGACATCTTCAGTCGAAAGCCCAACATTTAATAAGTACCAAGTGTTAAAAAGTTAAAGAAAATTACATTGACTTTCTCTCAGTCAATGAAGAGACTGAGATGGAGAGAGAAGGAATGGTGTAGATAACTATATTACCACATGCAAATACTACTTTAATTCAATTATTTTAATTCAATTTTTAAAAATGTATTATAGGGGTCATTTAAAATGAGAACTGAAACATTCTAATTGGATTTGGCATTTAGGGCATTTGTTGGATTTTCTAGGTCATTTCTGTGAAGTTGTAAGAGCATATAGCTGGTGTCAGTGTGTCAAAGACTGAATGAGAAGTGAAAAGAAAGACAGCACGTGTGGATAATTCTTTTAAAGCATTTGGAACAAATGAAAAAGTTAGATCAGATGGGGAAAGGATGTTTTGGAGAATAAGAATGGATTGAGTATATGTACAAAATAATTAAAAAGGGGAAAGAGAGACAGACAGAGAGAAAGGCAGAGACAGAGAGACAGAGAGAGAGATCAAAGATACAAGAAATGGGAGGCAGTTGCTGGAACCCTTCCTTTGCACCCTGGGAAAGGTTCGGGGTATTGAAGATGAGTACAGCTCTCACTGCCTCTGAGAAGCCCAGAAGCTGAAAGTGGAAGCAAAGACAAGTGTGTGCAGGTACTGAGAGATCAGGAGGGTGTTCGGACCATCAAGAAAATTGAACATCTTCACAAAAGGCAGTTTAACTGTGAGGGAAAAAAAAGGAATGAAAATTTCAGAGAAAATAGGAAGTGAAGCACACACAGTAGTATGAAATAATATTTGGGACCATAATGGAAAGCAATCTATCTGGACAAAGGCTAAAATATAGACTGAAAAGATAGATTGCAAGCAAGGATTAAAAAAATGTTTTGTATGTTGTTCCAAAGAGTTTGAAATTGATATTATATTCATTTATTCTTGAAACATGTTAAGAAGGGCTTTCTTTTTCCATTTTATTTAGCTTTATATTTTTTAATGTTTACCTTGATCATGTAAAATTTATGCAATAAAGTAAAATAAAAATCTAAAAGCATTTATCAAATGACTACTGTTTGGGCCAGGGATGTAGCTCAGTGGTTCTGGTGCCTGCCTTGCAAGTGCAAGGCCCCTAGTTCAGTTCCTGGTAACAACATACAACAATGCTGGGCATGGGGACTCACACCCACCAGCAATCAGAACCACATACCACAGTGCCGGGTGTGGTGACTCATGCCTGTAATCCCAGCACTCAGGAGGCAGAGGCAGGAGGATTGTGTGAGTTTGAGGCTCACCTAGGCTATATAGTGAGCCCAGGGCCAGCCTGAACTACAAAGAGAGACCCTGTCTCATAAAAAATGACTACTGTTTGCCAAACATTTGGGGAAAAGACATAACAATGTGAAATTCATATTTTCCAAAAATCACATGACAGAAAGACAGAAGGTAGGACCAAAGGACTTTCTCTGGTTGGTGACATGCAAGTAGAAGAAGTAGGTGACTCCTGTCCACATGGATGCACTCACCTGTTTGTTTGTCTGGTCCAACTTACTCTTTTCTTACCACAGAAATCATGGGGGAACACTTGCAGATGGAAGAGGCCCGACATCAAAGCAGCTGGGGTGCTAGACCAGCACAGCTTGGATGGCACAAGTGAGGCAGAACTTAGCACAGACTCAGGCACAAAGACTCGGGCCTGTTATTTCAGCATGAACTTCCTGCAACTGACTGACTGAGGCAACAGCCAAGGCGCAGAAGTGGTTGCCCAGATAGCTGACATCACACCTGTTAAAGGCTTTGTGAGTTTTCACAAGTCACATGGTATGCTAGATTTGTGGCAAACAGAAATTAGAGACCAATATTTTTGTGATACATGAGCCCTTAATTCACTGGAAGTTTCTGGTTTCTCATATATACGAGCTCTGAACTATTATGTAATTGGTATGGTTGTGAGGTATGTAAGGGACCTTCGCTTTAATGCAATGACATCCCTTTAACCTTACTCTTCACAGCTCCCATGACAAACCATGTGCTCCAGAAATGAAAGAATTAAATTTTCCTGCACTTTACTTTCTGCCTGTTTGTTAATTTATACTATTTCCTTTACCTAGAGTGTTTTATTGGCCATTGTCTAATGGTCAAACCTAGTAGATCTTGTTTTCACAAACTATTTTATTGTTAAAGACACACATATGTATACACACAAAAAATCATATACCCATAAAATATACAAAGTAACGTTTCCCACAAGTGAGAGAAACAGAAAGAAATTAAATTTTACTATCTCACTACATGTCTGGCATTGTGTGGTTTTTGTGTTTATTTTTTAATTCCTTGAGTATTTTATCTAGTCTCCTCTGGTAACATTCTAAAATCTGTAACAATGTCATTCACATTGCCCACATTACGGTTGAGCATGTAACAGGCCTAGATAACTTTTTAATGAATGAACCCATGTCATCAAATATCTTTTTAATTTTTTCAACATATAGTTATATGCAAAATAGTTCTAAAAGAGAAGAAATGTAATTAAAAATATGTGATCTTTTGTCTCTACTATTATGCCCAGTTTCCTGGCTTACAAATTTATTTGAGTGCCAAGTTGCACAATCCATTTAAAGCCTTCGTCCTGTCCCCTAAAAAGACATGGGGAGTTGGATCCTTCTTCCAAAAGGCCTTCCTTCCAAAGCCATTCAGGGATATATGTGTTACAAATGCTTCATGAACATGAACACTTACTATCATAAAGTCAAACTCACTGTAGTCACTGACCAATCAGAAGACACCAGGATAATTGTGGAGGAAGCCCGGAGAAACGGTAAAACAGCTTTAGGCTTCACAGGACACTAATTAATCATTTTGGCTAGAAAGCCCCTCTCCCCATGGAGTGTGATGGCTTCCAAGGAAGGTTTGGATGAAACATTTCTCCAGATGGATCCAGTACCTACATTAAGACTCGGCCACCCACACCCTTCTGTATTCATTTATTTCTCCATGAAATGTTTGATAGTGTGTTGAGGTAGCGGAGCCTAGGCTAACAATGGACTAAAAGCAATGCCGTGTGTCTATTCACCTCCAATTTTTCATAGCCGAGAGGAAGCTAAAATGGAGGCTCTTAATTAAAATTATATCATCAAATTAATATTGAGCAATCTGAAACAATTCAAACTTAAAAGTGTAATTTTATTCTTTTTGACTAATGTGACAGGTTACCAGAGTGTAAGAGGCACACTAGCATTGCAAACCCTGGGCCTATCTTTCACTGCTTTCCTCCCAGCTAAAGAAATGCTAAGCTCAAAACTATATAGAAAAAAAAAAAAAGCTTTAGAGTACATGTTCCCTTTGCTCATTGCATTTAAATTGCCAGTTATACAATGAGTGCTGCGTTTGTTATGGTATAATAGAGGCAGCATCACCCCACTGCAGAGATGAGGAAAAGTGAGTTCTAGACAAGTCTCCTCTGCTGACTTGACTCACCTTATAACAGGCAGTGGCAGCATCCAAGTCCAGCTCTTCTTTCCTCAAAGCCCAAGTTCCTCCCACAGTTATATTTCATCCTAGAGCACAACATTTTATCAGCGTTTTTGAATTTGTAAAAAAGAAGACATACAGAAAAAAATTTTAAGAACTTAAATTCTGGTAATGGCAGACTATAATTTAAAAACTCAAACACAAAACATCAGTTTTGTTTTTACCTAAAAATTAATAATAATCAGCTTGATTTGCAAGACTTTATGGCAAAGGTTAAAATAAATGTTGATAAATTAAGACTATTAACATAGACTGGTAATAGTCTACATAGCAATTTAGTAGTATTGCCATTGTACACTTTAATGAAATGAAAATCTGAATTGATTGTGTAAGGAAAGAATCTCTTGTTTATTCTCATCTTGATATTATGCCTGATAATTTCACCGGCAGTCCTGATGAAAATGTACCTGCAGTAACAAAGCCACAGGAAACTAATGATTATAATGAATCTACTTGTCGCTGAAGTACAAAGACACAGACTCATAAATCTTTTTAAAATTACCAAAAGCAAACAACTGATCAGGAAAAACAAATTATTATTTTATCATTGTTTATATGTCTCCTACTTCATATTTATTACCTCCTTCTTGGGGGAAATGATCAAAATACCTTTTCAATATTTGCATTTAATTTTAACCTTTACTATCTTTATGCCACAAAAGCTCTAGAAGATGAAATCCCGGGAACCTTTGTCTAATTGTCATTGCACGATGGCCATTTAACCTTTTCGGTTCCTCTTCTTCAGAAGGTTATCAACAGTCAGCTGATAAGTAATATTAGTATTCACCTCTGAATACAATGTTTTGCCTATTTTTAGAACTTTACAACTTTACTCAATTATTATTCAAAAAGAAAATGTGCAGAGATGCCTATGTTTTTAAAATATCTTTTATTCCAAAAATGTGTCTAAAAATCAAGATATTGCAAGTTCCAGCCCAGCCTGGGCAATTTAACAACTTGGCAAGAATCTACCTCAAAATGCAAATTTTTTAAAAGGTGGGGGTAGGGGTAGGGATGTAACTCAGTGTGAAGTGGCTGGGTTCAATCCCCAATACCAAAATAAAGTAAAATATAATATAATATAATATAATTAATATAATATAATATAAATAATATATGAAATTTACTAAAAATTTTAATTACAATTAGGAGAAATTCTGCTTTTAGCCAGGAGCGATTTATTTATTCAATAAAATGTATCAATGTTTTTTTGGTTTGTACAAAGTGCTAAATACTGGAGACAAGAAAATATCAATGGCACATGGTTGCTAGCTTTGGAGACACACAAAATCAGCACGGTGGCAGGGCCAGGGATGTAGCTCAGTGGTGCTGCTCTTGCCTGGCAAGTGTAAAGCCCTGAGTTCAATCTCCAGTACTGACCAAAAAAAGACAAAAATCAGTGCAGTGAGAAGCCTTCAAAGTGTCTGCCCAGTCCCGCAGACTTTAAAATAGTATTTTTCTTCCCAACAGTTGTTATTTTCAAACAAATGAAATTTTTAATATACAATATTCATATAATTAATTCTAATATAAAACTATGACTATACAAAGGCACATAGAAGAAGCTTTGGAAGCCTTTAAATGGCTGCAAATCACTAAGGTTCCAAATTGCTTAACAGAAGGGGCAAGATTTAGTCTGCTGTCAATTGCCATATTTTGGAAATGGCCTCATCTCCTTACTCAAACAGTCTTTTCCAGCACAAGGTTAACTTGTGAACCAACATAAGAAGCAAAGAGTCACTTCCAAGCCCCAGAACTATCAGGTCAATGACATACCAAAATCTACTTACCTAACTACAGTAGTTTGAACCATGTTGAATCAAGGGATTATGGGTCACCAATTGAGTTTACCTACTTGCCCAGGCCCGGGCAGTCTTCAACAGGTCTTAGGCACAAGCACTCTGATTCTAAATACTATACTTTTCACCATTCTGGGCTAGTACTGAGCTTTAGTAAACAAGTCAGGTGGCTGTTGGGACACGGACTGAAGAATTTTTGCAAAGCTCCAATGCTTCTAGACTTACATCCAAACTCTTCAGCATAGCATTCAAAACTTTCCTCAATCTGGCCTCCGTCACATCCACCACCTCAGACTCTGACAACCCCTAAGCTTGTGGCCCCCGTTCATGCTTCCTTTCATATTCTTTTTCATAACTATGGCCTCCAGCCCGCTGCTTGCATCCTCTCTACTTTCTCCATCTTTCTGAGGCAGATTCCCTCAGTTCACCCCCCTGCCTGACTTTGATCTCACCCATCCTTTACAGTAGCAGTATCTATAAATTCTCATTTCTCCTTAGGTTGTGAGCCTGGGCCAGATTAGAATTTCTACCAAGTCTCAACTACCCAGGGAGCAGTGAAGACCAGAGACAGACTTATGGAGAATATGGTGGATGTGAACTGAGCAATTATTTTTCCCATCCTAGAAGCACAATGCCTGCAATCACACTATTTGAGATATGCTTCTTTGGGTCTAGCATTAGCTGGTTGTCTATTCATATGAAAATGTTTAAGTAACCTAAGTATAAATTAATGCAGAATACATTTTCTCTCTGACAAGAGGAACTAAGCCATGAAAAAAGCAGGTGCATACGAAATACAGTGTAGGAAAAAAAAAAAAAAGCAGAAAGGTCAGAGGAAGGGGACATCCAGATAGCAAATAGATACTTGGCAGAGCTTAGGAATCATGCATTTAATTGATTAGAAAAGCAGCAATAGACATCACTATCACTAGTATCACCAGAATTCCATTTCATTCTCTCAAAGAATTTGGCGCAACTAAAGGTTGAAATGTTATTTCAATTGATTTTTAATACATGACAACTTACTTTTGCCATCTTGCTATTTCCATCAAGAAGGCCCTGGCCATCGCATTAATAGATGAGAGACGCCAATGCGGCTATTTTGTTAAAAGTACTTGATAATGTAGTATATGTCAGTTCAGTTTTGGGTCAGTTTGCACCAGAAATGCTAAAATTCCTTAGGGTATGAACTTCCAACTGTTCCTCTTCATAGCAGCCACATGGAAAGGAGTGAGGTGCACAAGACCAAGGAGAAAAAAGTAGCTTAACACTATCCTTATTCTATTAGTGGCCTGATATGTCATATCAGCCCCACTGTTTAATCTGCCCGGAGGTTTCACCACGTACAAAGTTAGGCTAATAATGCAGCTCTCCCCCCACCCAAATAGCAGAAAATGAGAAATAACTAGTCCAGTGTATTAAAAACTAGACAGTGACTAGTTTAATGATATACAAGGTAAAGCAGACACACCTTTGTCACAAAATGGCCTCATGATGAAAATTGTTTTATAAACCAATATGGATAATCTTTCATTTTTTAAAAGAAGGCATTGAAACCAGTTTTAGAAGGAAATATACTTCATGACCTCATACACTAAACAAAGGTGTGTTTTCATTTTGTCCTTTCTTCTGAAATTCATGCTGCAGCTTCTGGTTTTAACACTTGCAATTAGCAGTCTACCAGCAGTCAATTTCTTCCTGTGAGTGTAAAAACCTGGTCTCACAACAGCAACAACAACAGTAATAACACCGGGAAACAAAGCATGTCCTTTCTTGTGTGCTCTCATTTAATTCACACAATTTATTTTACAGGAAAGAAAATGGGGAGTTAAAGAGTTTAAATAAATAACTCAATCACAGGCACACAGTAGAGTCACAAAGCTCAGGTCCACGTGTAACACCTCGTAGTGTGGCTTTGCTATGGTGTTTCTGGCACGAGTGGCTTCCCTTTCATCTAGGTGTGTCAGGAAAAACTCCCCATCTGGTTTGGGCCTTATGTTACAAAAGGATTCTGACCAATCGCTTTGTGTAAATGAGACTTACAAAGACAAGATTACAAGAATGAATATCAAACAGAATTACTAGTGAAATACACTTTAAAGGGAAAATATGCACATATTCACATCATCGTACAGAATTACACCTACTCTTTTATTACATTGGCCATTAGAATTGACCAGTATATTGCAATAGTATTTAACTACTGTAGCATCCTAAGAATAATTTCTTTTCTTTATTAGGTCCCCTAATTTTTTTTCTCTAAGTTTTTTTTTTATTTCTGCCAGCACACTCCATGTCAGTTAACAACTGCATTCTTTACATAATTCTAAATACGGAACTGTATGCTAAATAAGTAAAATATTTTAAGATGATGTCCTGAGGGAATAGTATTTCATATTATAACTCTATATGCCCTTAGGTAATTATTCAGATATCAATATGCAAAAGAGCACTATGTTGTAGTACCCTATATTTCTTTTTATTTTGCTTCTTTGTAGCAAGCAATAAATTTAAAGGTGAAAAGAAAAAAATTAAAGGAAAACTTTGCAGTTGGTTTTTTTAATAAGATTATTTGCCTAGGGAGAGAGAAATTTCACTCAGTCTTTTCCTAATTATTCATGTAAATTAAATTCTACAAGTGAAGAAAAATTCATAAAAGTCATACTTACTCATCTGAGAGGGAGATATGGCATATGAATGGGGCCCATAACCTCAGAAGGTGAAATGTAGAAAATATCACAAGCAACTCCCACATTAAGTTAAGTGAACCAAAAAAGGGAGATTCTTGGTGTGAAGGAGACTTCAAGGATACCCTCCTTAATCGCCTCTTAATAGTCTCCCATCTCTGACATGAGAAACAAATCAAGAATTCAGGGAACATGGAATTATTAATCACTTATATTTGATACCAAATGTAAGCACTACTGAACACATTTTAAATTTTAAAAACCTTTTAAATGTAATGTTTAAAAAGGAAGCGAGGAATGTAATTTAATTTTCTAAGACATCAATGTGTCACACACCTTAGGAAAAGTTAATTGTACATTTTCACACATTTTCTGAAATACTCGGATTTCTTCTCCTAGGACTGAAATGTATCCAGATGAAATTAAACAATAAATCACTGCAGACATGCATCCTGACTAATATTCAATATTTAAAACAAATTCAAATCATTCAGAAAGTATTTATCTAATCCTTCTTGTATGAATTATTGTGCCAAGCAACAAAATAGCTTTTCTTATTCTGGTGAATTTTAATCAATCCTTTCACAAAAAAAATTAATTATTAAGTAGACAATATGCTGGCCAATCATGAAATTGTCTTACTTTGCACATTTTCAATATAAAATTAAAAGCTGTAAAAGAAAGAAAAACCATATCTAGTGACTAGGTGAACATGGAGGATGAAGATGGAGAAAATAACAATAAAATTAAAAAAAATAAACCCAAAGCAGAAACAGAGACAGTGACAGAAATTGGACGAGAGTCACAAAGTCAAGATGACAATTGAAGTATCATGTTTGGCAAGCTCGAGGTAATGGATTGGTGTCTGAAAAGACGTGTCCTAGGTTGCTGGGGCCATCTAACCGAAATTTGAGAGCAATTGCCTTAAAATATAGTAGGAAGAAGAAAGTGCCAGTAGTTCTGTGATTGGAAGATGGTGAGGGTTGCACACCACGGTAAATATACTTACTGCCCAGTAGCATGGACAGCGGTGGAAGAATGATCATCACAGCCAGGGGAGAAGAACTCAGACTTTAAGAATGATGAAGGATAAACAGGACAAATGAAGTTTCCCTACAGCCCTCCCTGGTTATCCACCTAACCAGGGAAGGCATAGACCTTGCTGGCCTACTACGTACATTATAAATAAGCAGCTCCACAATCAGAAGTGAGTTGTTGCCTGATCACTCTCCCGGGACCTGTAGAAATAGAGTTAGTAAGCTGTGGTCTCTGCTTTTAAGGGTCTATTTGTTAGAAAATCTAGATCCTGTGGCCAATTTTCTCAGTGCACCAAAAGAGTTGTCATTTATTGAGCACACACTGCACAACAAGTCCAGCCCCAGTCACTAGAGGTGCTGAAGATTATTCATAAAGCAGACAGCTATCATCCAGGAGAGACTTCAGGAGGATGCCAAGAACCCCTCCTCCCTACCACACTGCTTCAGTCACAATGTGTCTCTTCAAAGTTCATAAGTTGAAATTTAATAGCCATTGTGACAACATGAGGTGGGGCCTTCAGGAGGTGGTGACATCATGATGACAGAGATCTTCAGAATAAGATTAGTGACCTGATAACAGACACAGGAGATAGGAGCATGAGCTGGTTTGCTAACAATTCATGCAATACTTCAAAAGACCTATTAGAGGGCCCAGGATTTAGCTCAGTGGTTCCAGCATCTGCCTGGCAAATGCAAGCTCCCAAGTTTGATCCCCAGTACCACATACCACAGTGCTCAGCATGGTGGCTCACATCTGTAATCCCAGCACTCTTAAAGCAGAGGCAGGAGGATTGCCAAGAGTTTGAGGCTTGCCTGGGCTACATAGTAAGTTCAGGGCCAGCCTGAAGTGTCTGTGTTGCTAGGACATCTTTCTCTCTACCTGGCTTTGAACAAGCAAGAGATCACATGGCAAAAACCTGAGAAGACAAACTTGAGAAAATTATGAGTAATATGGGTGCACTTGTAATATGTACACACACACATGCATACAGAGAGACAGAAATGAAAGAGAGAGAGAGAGAGAGAGAGGGAAAGAGGGAACCTCAGAAGATATAAAATGGAAGATCATGGCAACTTTAATGAACAAGGACAGAGTGGCTGACTCGTAAACATCCTTTCAAACCTAAATGATTAGTCTATATACCAAGACTAATAAGTGTCCCAGGAACCAACAATAGTCTAGGAGGTGTGCATTTCCTATGTGAGATCCATAACATTGCATTAAATATCTGAAGAAGGAACAGTTTTCTAGTTATACCTAAAATAATATATAACAATGATCAACCATCAGCCACCATCTTGCAACTATAGGCAAAAATGGTTAAGATAAGGCCAACTTAAGCAGGAGAGAGAAGGTAAGAGTTCTCAAGCCTCTGTTCTCTGTATTGGCTTCTTATACAAAATTTGTTTAAAATCATGTCTTGTTTCTCAGCAATATAATTATGCAATTGAAAAGATTCAGCACTGCAGGCAAGGCAAGTCTGAGAAGAAAATGGATGTTTGCAAGGTAGTAAAGGCATTGCTTATCTGTATCACCCATTATCTGAAAGATGACATTTACCTGCCCAAGAGCATGCTAACTCACCTGTGCTGCCTGTGACGCTCAGCCAGGAACATACATCTTACCTGGGAGTGAATGGACAGTGGAACATGAGTGAGTGGGCCCATGTCAAGGCTAAGCAGATGTGTTAAGAATCATCATGGATTTTCAGCAATTTCTCATCCTTTGCATTTGCCACATCCCAAAATATGGTGCCCTTCACCAGGATCACAAATCAGAAGGCAGAGGTACCTGAAAAAGAAAGTCACAGGAACAATAGCCACCTGGCTTCTGGCAGTACGTTATATAAGGAAAAATAAATATCAGTTGGGGACGGGGATTTAGCTCAATGGTTCCGGCGCCTGTCTTGCAAGCGCAAGGACCCGGGTTCGATCCCGGTTACTACATACCTATACTGGGTGTGGAGACTCACGCCCAACAGCAACCAGTACCACATACCACAGTGCCGGGCGTGGTGGCTCACACCTGTAATCCCAGCACTCGGGAGGCAGAGGCAGGAGGATTGCTGTGATGTGAGTTTGAGGCTGAGCTCAGGGCCAGCCTGAACTACAAAGCGAGACCCTGTCTCAAAAAACCTAAAAAAAAAAAAAAAAAAAAAAAAAAATCAGTGACTTTAAGTGGCATAGACTCTGGGGTTACTGTTACAGCAAAGATAACGAATGCACCAATAGAAGTCCTGTGAAAATCATAAAGGAAATAGTTTCTGTTGATAGTACAATCAAAAAGCAAATCCTAAACAATTAAAAAATGACCTGGTCCTGAGAGGGGGTTGGAGAAGGGAAGAGGAGGAGAAGGAGAAGGAGAAGAAAAAACAAGAACAAGAAGAAAAAAAGGGAATAAAAGGAGGAGGGGAAGAGGAAAAGAAAGAGGAGGAGGAAGAAGAAAATAGCAGGAGAGGGAAAGAAAGGAAAAGAAGGGAGAAAAAAGAAAGGTCAGGGAGAGAGGGGCTGTTTCTTTTCAGTGCAGAATGTAGAAAGCCCCAGGGAATGTCCCTCACCATAACAATGAAAACATCATGACTAATATACAAAAGTCATAACTTGTCTTGGTTCTGAGAACATAACTTAAGGTTATGAGGTTATAACTTGTCTGTGTTAGAGAATCACAAGGCAACAAACTAAACTCCAAAGGGTGACATGCTTTCCCCATCGAGGTACATAAACCACTGTTCACACCTGGCACAGCATGGAGAGAAAAGATGGTGGCCATAGAAAGGATGGGTAAGAAGCTGGCACCAATGAGGAGCTTCTTCTGTTAACACTGGTGAGAAAAAAGCAAAGCTTAAGATGAGGAAAAGAGTGGAGACAGAGCGCCTCACCGCTCCGCAAGTTCAGGTTCTCAATCTAAACAAATTATACACCAGGGTAAGAAGACAGCTTAGAAACGGATTTGCTAGCTATTGCTGGTGACCTTTGAACAAACATGCAGAAAATAGAGGAGAACATTAAGATACAGAAACAAGGGGTAAATGTTACAATTACCAAAAAAGAGGAAGTAAATTCTGCCAATTTAAAGGTGAACAACTGGACAACAAAGAATCCACAGCAAGTGGTCACAGTTTTCCTGGGAGCTCCCCAAAGACTGGGTGAGTTCACCTAGAATAAGACTTATCTCATTTCTTTCTTGAATAAGATATACTAGTAGTAAGTCAGCAAAAACCAGTGGCATGATATGTTTGAAATTCAGCAAGGATTATGATAAAGCCCTTCATGTACAGAAGACAGAGCTACCAGCATGAAGAACTAGAATAAATAAAGACAAGAATATCAAGAAATAGGAGCTTTAAGAATTTGAAAGAGTAGTTACTCTAAAGAGAGTCCAAGGACATGACTGAATGTGAAAAGCTACTCAATTAAGGTAAGAAATTAGCGTAATCACTTATTAGGGAAATGTTAATAACAACAGTAATATGAATATAACACTTACTATATGCCAGTTACAGCAGTAAACACCATAGGTTAGCTTTTTTTATTCTTTGCCACAATCTTTTATGTGGATATTATTTCCTCTAGGAAAAATGTATAAACTGAGGCTCAGAGAGCTTCAGTAACTTGAACAAAGTAGCACAGCTGGAAGGTGAATGAATGGGAATAAAAAGCTAGGACTGAGTCTAAGAGCTTGGGTTCTTAGACGGTGAGCCGTCCTTGAGATAAATCAGGGCAATGCAGAATAAGGGAAAGAACATCCCGAAGTGTGGACGGAGCTGAAACAAATAGGCAAACCCTAAAGGAAAAGGCAGTGATACAAAGCTAGTTGCAGAGTAGGCAGAAGGGATGGGTGACAGGGTTGTAATCGGCCCATGGACAGAAGACAAGTGGCAGGGACCTGGCTGTGGAGATAAAGAGAAGATGGCGGAGTAGTTTGAAGTATGAGTGATGAAGCAGACTAAAGGTGGTGCAACTTAACTTTCTCCTAACAGTGCCATTAGAATTACCTCCACGTAGTTTGGAACCCTCATTACTGCTGGGGGAATAATCAGACCCATTGACAGGGACCTTCTCACAGGACTTAGCAAAGAGATGTTCCTGCACCCTCTTAGTTACTCCAAATAACTTGGCTATTCTTAATAACTTCCTCATGAAAACACTTGACTTTCCTCACAAGTCTCAAATTTTCTTTATTGATCAAACAAGGCAAATACATAAAATTTAATGTTTTTAATGTATACTCCATTAATCTTACTTCTTTCATTTATCCCAGTACAACATTTAAAGAGACAATTTATATAAACTTTTAAACAGTTAAAGATACTACTAGTATATGTCGACAAATATAAAAACCTAAGCATACTAATTTTTCAAAACTATTATACAGCAATATGTGCTATTTAAATAACAAAGCTGGAGTTTGGGGAAGCAGTTAAAGTTTATGAGAGAAAACAAGAAAAGTTCAAAAGCAACAGAGCCTTTTAAGTTTTTGTGGTTAATACACACAGATATTAATATAGCCATAATCCTAAGTTGCACTACAAATGAAAGCTAATGTTATTGTGTTTATATAAGATATAGTGCATGTGCACTTTACAAATTTTGGGTTCAAATAATTCAAAAGAAATGCTGTTTTTATCTTAACCTACAAAAACAATTGGTCACCTGGTGAGTCCAAGGAGAGTCTAAAGTTTTCTGTCATTTATAAGCAGTCTCCTGCCTTCCGTGTAAAACCATTGGCTTACACAGTGAATCATTATAAATCTCTCACAAGCTTTTAAACCAATCGGTCAAGCTTAGAATGCAGTGATTTAGAGAATCATAGCTCTGAGGCTTTGTGGCCTCACTGTGCAAGGGTAATAAATGTAAATGATTTTGTAACTAGTAGAAACACAGGTTAGTTCGCTCTTTACCTCCCAAAGAGCACCTGGGTTTGACCAAGGAGGTTTACTGTGATCCTAAGTGGGAAAAAAATCTATTATGTCATTTTCTTTCCAGAATCCTGGGGAAAAGAATAACATAAAAAGCAGTTAATCTGTTAAGCATACAAAGCCTACGATGTAGAAAACTGCCACTCAAAATGCCTTGATTCTACATGCAATTTGTAGTGTCCTCAGTGAGAAATGAGCCTTCCCACACAACATTCTGCAAGTGATACCATTTACTCAGTTTTTCCTCCTTTTGGCAAAAGACTTCAACACAGAATGTTCATCTAATGTCATCAGCATTCATAATATACAGAGATATGCATTATGCTCTCTCTACATATCTACCTGTGTAGCGGTCTTTAAGAGGTAATGTTCAAATTATGAGAACAACTCATGAAGAATTGGAATGATTTTTTTCAATTTGAGACTTAATATCATAAAAACACCAAAAATATTTACTGAAAATAACATTTAAAAGTGAGAATTATATACTTAATGTACTATAGTCAAATTACAGAGTAATTGTACACAGGAAATGGTATAAAGTGATGTGCTAATTAAACATATAACTTATTTTCAATTGAGACCTTGTAAAATCTCTTAACCCAAAATAGGTAATAAAATGCCCCTTTTGTGGGCCTGGTCTGGATTTGTCATCTCATGTTATTTTATTTCTGAACATGATCTTTATGTCTGTGCTCCCAGAGTCCATAAACTCTGGAAGGTCACGTTGTCACAGTGTCTGAACATTGATTACTTCATCTTTGCTTCCTTTCTCAATGTCCAACTTTTAAATAAATGAATTCTTCAGGCACACTTTGCTGGGGTCTACCTACACATCCCCTCCCACTTCCAGGGCCCATCTAAGTCCCATGTCCCCATCTACACCACCTGTACTCTTTGCTTTTGTACACAGAAGGGAGGATTCCTAACTGACATCCAAATGACAAGAAGAAAGAAAGGCCTGAATTTTCCTTATGCAGGAAAATCTAGACAACACGAATAATCCTGACACAAAACGCTTTTCCTCGTGCTGTGCTCTCTCCTCAGCCTCAGCTGTAACGTTTTAGGAGATGTTCCTATATTATTAGTTTGTGCCCAGTATCATTTAAGCTAAGCTCACAAGTGCCAAAAGCTACATATCATATGTTGCTTTCTCTAATATTATTTAATCTGGCAAGAGAACATTTGAAGAATGTAGCTCCTCAGTCAGCCGAAAGGGCCATTGTAGATAATATACAAATGGACTTAAAGATAGACATGTAGGGTGGGATATATGGATATAAACCATGCTTTCCAGTGATACATTTGTCTTCATTCATTCATTTATTCATTTGTGGTGCTAGCAATCAATCGGAGGACCTTCGGGCCATCTAGGCAAGCACTCTAACACTGAGCTACATCCTCAGTCCTGTGTAATTTTCTTGATTTGCTTTTTTAAAAAAGTTCTTAGTTGTATTAGGATGAGTTTGACATACTTAACGATTGCATTCACTGTGGGGAGTTGTTGCATGGACACAACACATCTTACTTCTTTTTACTTCCTTTTCTCTTCTTCTCTCCTCCCTCAGTCCTTGGTCCCTTTCCCACTGGCAAACTCTGGCTACTTCTTTCTTATTGGTGTTTGAAACTATAATAGAACTTAATACATTCAAAACACAGAGGCTAGTGTGGCATATAGTAAATCTTCATTTCAATAGAAGAATCAATACTACCTATGTCAAACTAATTTCTTTCTTTGAAAATGTGTTACAATGACTGACTAAAAGTGATTACCAAGGGGCCAGGGAGTTAGCTCGGTGGTTCCGGCGCCTGTCTTGCAAGCTCAAGGACCTGGGTTCGATTCCCCGGTAACTACGTAACAATACTGGGTGTGGAAATCCACACCCAGCAGCAACCAGTACCACATAACACAGTGCCAGGCGTGGTGGCTCACACCTGTAATCCCAGCACTCGGGAGGCAGAGGCAGGAGGATTGTGATGTGAGTTGGAGGCTGAGCTCAGGGCCAGCCTGAACCACAAAGCGAGACCCTGTCTCAAAAAACCTAAAAAAAAAAAAAAAAAGTGATTACCAATATAAAACAACTAATTAAAACAAGCAAAAATTGACTGAAAATTGGTTCAAAAACAATTTACTAGACGCAAGAAAATTTAAAAATAAGAATATCTTGAACCTATCTTTACCTCATTTCTCTTTTTTCTCTCCAATATAAATAGAAAAATTATTTATATATTGGTGAAAATATTTATTATTGTATTATATATATTGTCAATTTCTGTATTTATTGGACTTCAAGCTTCAAGGAATGTTTTGTTTAGAATATTTATATAAAATAGTGGCAATAACAAGGTTAATAGCATCACATACTAAAAAGTCTATCATCCTCCTTTCCTAAATATAATTCCACAGGAAATGGATTCAAATAGGATCTTATGGAAGATTTCATTGAATATAAGCAAAAAATATTGGCTTTATGGTTATGCAATAGGATGAGCTTATGGGAGGTTACAGAATGCTTTTTCCTGGCAATATTTCCTCCTAAAACCATTTTTAACTCATTATTTGGAAATAGAAAACTCTATTTCCTGAAAACAAAAGGTCTTACCAACTAATAGCTCCAACCTCCCCCAGAAAAAACTAGCATTTCATTCTCTTCTGTGTTTGTGTGTATGTGTAGCTATGTTTTTTTGTGTGTGTAGACAAATAAATGGTAGTAGTTTTCACTACAGTCATGCATCACACAATGATTGCTCAGTCAACAGCAGGCTGCACTTACAACAGTGATCCCATAAGATTACAATAGAGCTAAAAGCTTTCAATTACCTCGTGATGGCAAAGCCTTTGTAACGTTGTAGTGCAATACCTCACTCACATGTTTGCAGTCACAATGATGTAAGAAACTTACTGCACTGTGTAACTACACTCCAGGACGTTCACACAACTCAAACACCACAGGACAGATGTATCTCTATCATTAATCAACAAGTGACACTGTTTGTTGTCACACGAAGATCAGTACGAACTATCACATTCAGGTTTTAAGCCTACAAATTGGGTTTTCCATTTCCTAGTCAAGTTAACAGCTATTATTCTGTAAAGTGATCCAGTTACATAATTTAAGAGTTAATTTATTAACATTACTTATTGTTCATGAAAAGCCAGAAAATGTGATCTCAAAAAAACTAGGTTTAAATATAATATCATGGAGCCAATATTTCAACAGCAACATGTATCAGGTAATAAATAGCTCCCTTTGATCATTGTTTGTAGAGTCTCCTGAACCACGCTTTGATTAGTTCTATTTAATATTTAACATCTGGTTAGTCAATTTCAATCTGCAAGAAACACTGCTGGAAAAATTCTATGCTGACTAAATACATTTATAATACTACAAAGCTGACATGTAATTGATTTTAGTTCCCATAAAAAGATTATGTTAACTTTCCTTAATCTATATATTTGTATTTTGTACAGCCTAGTGAATTCACACTAGGGATGCTAAGTTTTTATTTCCTATCAATATTTTATGTAAAATTGATAGGATTATATTTTAGTCTAAGTACTACTTTCCAATTTCTCCCTTGAAAAGGAAATAACATACTGAAATATATTACTGCACAGCTGTGCCACTAATACAATAGAGGCTTCCTGGCCAGCGACAGCCACTGACAGGCTTACTGTAATGTTTTCTATAGGCTAGCAGACCCCGGAGGGATTTTTAGATTTGAAAAAAAAAAAAAAGTAAACATTTTTATTTCTCACAACTGTGAGTTTGGCTTTGAAGTTTTGTTTGGTTAATTGGTTGTTGTTGTCATTTTTGTATTACTATATAATTAGGAACTAGTGAGTTTTCTCATCATTAAATCAGGAAGTATTTGAAAAGACTTGTTTAAATTAGGGTTTTGGTGATCATTTAATATTATCTCATTTTAAAATATGTGACTGTCAGTTCGAGTCATAGTTCAACTGTCACTAATTGATATATTGGTGCTCAGGAACCTTAAGTGGGAAAAGCAAAAGGCAGTAGACATTTATTTGTTTGTTTATAGGCAACAAACTAACAGGTATACATTTATTGTGTACATGTTTTCAAATGAAATGAAACATCTTAATGAAGCTAATTAACAAATGCACACCTCATATATTAGCTTTCTGTGGTGAGAAATACTTAAAATCTATTGCTTAGCAATTTTCAAGGATACAGGCATTTTTTTACATGGTAATATTCCTTCTTACATCTTGTGGGATTTTTGTGGAAGTATATAAAATGGAAAATACATTGGTAGTAATTTCATTCTATTTTAACAATATTTATTGAGCATTGGTGATGGGATAGTTTCTGAGGGACCTACAAATTAAACAGAAATCCCATAAATTGTGAAAAAATATAAAATATTATAGCTCTCAGGATACCAATAGTCTAAAGGGGAAATATACACAAAACAGGAGATTTACTTCAAACGCAGTGTTTTTTAACTTGAATGTGCTTATGAATCTCTGCATGTAGCCCCAGAGATTAGTTTAATAGTCATGGAGAAGAGTCTAGCATTGTAACAAAATTCTGGACAATTCTTTTTTTTTTTTAGGTTTTTTGAGACAGGGTCTCGCTTTGTGGTTCAGGCTGGCCCTGAGCTCAGCCTCAAACTCACATCACAATCCTCCTGCCTCTGCCTCCCGAGTGCTAGGATTACAGGCGTGAGCCACCACGCCCGGCACTGTGGTCTGTGGTACTGGTTGCTGCTGGGTGTGGGGTCTCCACACCCAGTATTGTTATGTGGTTACCGGGGAATCGAACCCGGGTCCTTGCGCTTGCGAGACAGGCGCCGGAACCACTGAGCTAACTCTCCGGCCCTGGACAATTCTAACAGAGATAGGCTGCCACTCTAGAGGAGGGGATGAGCTTTCCGAAGCACCCACTGATATCCTCCCGAATGCTTTATAGTGTCACATGTCTAACCCAGAAACTGGCTGTGGTCACTCCATTCCTAGAGATCTGGTGGGTAAGAATCACTCAAACTTTAAAACCTGTCCCTAAAAAAACTTAAAACTATCTTAAAGATTTCTGTGTATTCTAAGAAAGCAAAGTTTCAGTCTTAATCTTCATTCCTGCCTCTCAAATATCTGCTTCAGTTAACATTATTTATTTTCTGCACAGATTTTACAAAGGTGTGAGTGACCTTCCTTCCTTTACCATTCTTTCCGACACTCACGCGGACATGCCCGCACATGCCCAAAGCAGAATTTCACCGTCTCTGAGCTTTGCTAGAATGACATCACACAGTGTATGTAAAGCAGAAACAAATGATACTTAGAATCAGCATTCTATGGACATACTGAACTATCAGATCAGTCTGCAGGACTATCCTTTATTAAATCAGTAGAAAAGGACTACTGTTACTTCTTGGTCTTGAAGAGCAGGGGACACTTTAGGACCTTGCATCCTCCAGCTTCTATCATTGTATGGGTAGTTATTACTGTTTGCTTAGAACTTTTCTCTAAGGCTCCCTGAAACAACGTATTTACATATGATATGAGCTTAGCTAGAAACTTGCAGTAGTAAGCAGTTCGTTTAAAATTTGGGGGCCTGAGAGACTAACCAGGAAGTCAGAGGAGCCGTATGCTGTGGAACTGTTGAATCAACAAAGGATAATTTTGGAATCTTATCAGAAAACTCTGCACATACAATGCCCATTTCTGCCTAATTTACAGTACCCATGGAAAGGGAGAAAAGGCCTCCAGACTACTCTCTGTGATATGGAAAATACCTTAAACTGATTCAAACAGCAATAGAAAGTTAGACTACATAAAAATGCACATACACTAAGTACATAATCAAATTCAGTTATACAGCAGTGATCTACAGAGTGTGCTGATGTATGATAATTCTTAAAGTTATTAGACAGATCAAAAGAAAGAGAGAATCTTTAGGAAGAATTCCACAGAGGAGCAGATATTTGAAAGAGGGAAAGGATAGGTATATATTCTTTTCCTTTTTTAGGTCATTTTCTTTCTCAGTACAGAAGGTTCATCATACACGTTACTTTGCTTGTGGGGAGCTGGGGCATGTGTATGATGCACCTTTGCTTTGCTTATTCCCTATCTGCCCCCTCTTTCCTTCTCCCTTCATCTCTTTACCCCCTTTCCCTTCAAGAAAGATCTATCTCCCCATGCCCTGTTTCTATCTTTTACTCTGCTCTTCATTTGTATTTGGGGATTCTTGTATAAGATAAACCATGTGACATTTAGGCTTAGTATCTGATTTATTTCATGTAATATTATAGTGTCAGAGTGCCTCTATTTTCTAAAAATAATTCATTTATCTTCCTTTATGGCCGTATAGAACTTCATGGTATAGAAACACCACATTGCCTTTATCCATTCATTGGTTGATGGAATATAAGCCACTGGGGTGGATATACATCCTTAAAGAGCAATGGAGAGGTAAGAAGGAAAGTCAGTGCTGCATTGGTAAAGAATCAGGGCTGTGAACCCAATCAAGGCTATAGGCTCAATGAAGTTTGATGGTTTGAATAAATCCAAGTGGCTCGTGAGGAATGTCAGAGAGGTAATTTGTAAGCATAAGATTAGCAGGTAGTTGATGATTGTTTTGCAGGCTGGTGGAAATTTAATTCAAAACTGAAACCAAATGATAATTTTAAGAAGAAAGTTGCATCAGGTTTCAAAGGCATTTAATAGAACACGCAAACATCTCAATAAATTTGATACATAAGAAATGAATGAGATTGTAGCAGTTATAGTAAAAAATAGCTGAAGTTTAAATGAGAGGATATTATATGCCAGGCACAACTCTGTGTAGCTTTCAAGTATTAACTTATTTCATTTTACAATCTGTTTATGTAGGTATCATTATTATCCCCATTTTATAGATGAAGAAGTTGAAATATAAAGTAGTTAAATTATATGCCCGAGTTTGCACAGAATATAAGAGACTTGGGTGTGTGTGTGTGTGTGTGTGTGTGTGTGTGTGTGTGTGTGTGTGTGTGTTTCTTAGGTTTTTTGAGACAGGGTCTCGCTTTGTAGTTTAGGCTGGCCCTTGAGCTCAGCCTCAAACTCACATCACAGCAATCCTCCTGCCTCTGCCTCCTGAGTACTGGGATTTCAGGCGTGAGCCACCACACCCTGCACTGTGGTATATGGTGCTGATTGCTACTGGGCGTGAGTCTCCACACCCAGTATGGTATGTGGTTACCGAGGATCGAACCCCGGTCCTTGTGCTTGCAAGACAGGTGCCGGAACCACTGAGCTAAATCCCTGGCCCAGGACTTGGGATTTTAATCTGAGCACTGTAGTTCTTGAGTCTGATCTCTTAGGAGCTATAACTCCCCCAGGTATTACCAGCAATATAAAGATAAAGAAAAGAGCACTCATAAATATCACCAAACAAAAACTGTAAGTACTTCCTTGTCAAATAAAAGAAAAGAACTAAAGATTACTCCTAAGTTTGCAGTAAAATGAACAGTCCCACTCATATCGGGATAACTAAGTTTTAGAAATGTACTAGTGACACAATAATATAGAGGGGAAGATTTATTTGCCAATCAACATATGAACATCATTTCTTTTAATGTAAAAATTTTTCCACATGGAGAAAAAAATAGATTAGGAGTTGATTGTGCCTCTGTGTTGCTATCTTTAAAGTATCACCACAATTTTTCATCGGAGATAACACTCTGTATTTATAGAACGCCTTTCTTCTAGGGAGCTCACAGCATTTTACCACAGTGCATTACCTTATTCATCCTCATAACATCCGCTTGTACGAAAAGAAGTGTCAAGTATAATGACCACAGTTTTACAGATGAGAACACGAAGACAAATGGAGCGAGAAACTTGCCAAGATCATAGAAAATCCTCGAGCAGAACAGAGTACAGAAATGATGCTTTTTTAAAAATTCAGAATCTCTTCCAATCTCTCCTCCCTGATAGGTCTCCTTACCTTTTGCAATTTGCCTTATCTTTTGGTGTTATTTTATCTTTAAATCAGCATGTTTAGAATCCAATAGTCATGCAGCATTACCTAAGAAGCGGGCATCATGAATTTGGTTAATTCCTGACTGAGTAAAGCGACAAAAATTTAGGCTTCAATCCTTTAAGTAATCAAAACTCTCTACATGAACAAGGCATTTCTTTACTGATTTTTTAACCCTGAAGAAGTTTTTCTATATGTAGAAGTCTCATATTATCAAGAGATTGAGGGGGAAAAGGTAGGAGATAAACACATGGATCCAACAAGTAACACAGCAGGAAATCAAGTCAACTTTTGAGAGAAAATTAAGCATTTTCTCCTGTTAATCAGAGAACCAACAACTCACTTAAATCCTAGGAAATATTTTTAAACTAAAAATTATGATAGTGCTTTCTCCTATATGAAGATTTCTATCTCATTTTTATTTCACCTCATTGTGAATCCGATGGAAAAATAGTTGATAGTCACACACTTCTATGTTCAGTCTTAAAGAGAGAGAGAGAAGAAAACATGTCAATTTAAAGGAAAAAAAAGCCATAGAATATATTCAGGTGCAGAGTGAGCTAACAGAACCTGTATGTACCCGGTGGGAGGCCAGCAAGACAGTGTGAGATCATCGTTCGAACCAGAGGCTAACACAACTGTGACCACCTATGCATTTTACTTTTCCTCCTTAACTTGCATGAGTTCTGCCCTTGAAACATGTAAAGCCTTTTAAAAATTCTACCACAAGTTGGCAGGATATTGCAGTTCAAAAGTAAACGGGAATAGCTTTTTTCTGTGACAACCTATGGAAGGAATAAAGATGATGAAAACCAAATAAGGTACCACAATGTGCCAAAAATTATATCAAATCAGATGTATCATTATCCCCAAAGTCAAAGAATTATTTAGGAAGCTAAGTCATATTTCAAATTTATTCCCATTTTCTACAGTGAGTACCCTGTTCTATAGATAAAATCCTTACATTTTCCTGTTCCATATAGTGGCCAATAATAACTACAATTCACATTTACCAACACTGGTCAATCATTTGGTAATTAAAATTAAAAATCTTAAGTAATTAATGTGGGATATCTGATGACTCATAGCATTATTTTAGGCTTTGAGTTTTCTAAAATGCCAAGCTCAATAGTCTCAAAATTGACAAAATGAGAAAAAAGGTAGTTCTTTTAATAACAAAAATAATACAATGTAAAACTAATCATTTTTACTCAACAAATATATTCTCAATACTTGCTACATATCAGGCTTCTTTTTTTTTTTTTTTTTTTGAGACAGGGTCTGGCTTTGTAGTTCAGGCTGGCCCTGAGCTCAGCCTCTGACTCACATCACAGCAATCCTCCTGCCTCTGCCTCCTGAGTGCTGAGATGACAGGCATGAGCCACCACGCCTGGCACTGTGGTATGTGGTACTGGTTGCTGCCGAGCATGAGTCTCCACACCCAGTACTGTATGTGGTTACCAGGGAATTGAACCCAGGCTCTTGAGCTTACAAGACAGGAGCCAGAACCACTGAGCTAACTTCCCGGCCCATATCAAGCATTATTGAGAGTGATAGGGATAAAGCACTGACAGAAGCAAAATCCCTAATTTCTTGATTCACACACTTCAGAGAAAGAAGATAGAAAATAATAATCAATTAATTATAACATGTTACATGTTTGGTGATAACAGTGGCCAAGAAAAAACTGCTAAGAAGTCTGAGTGCTGCAGAAGATGTGAACAAACCTAAAACATCCACCCTTTGATGCTTGAGTCAGTTAAATCTGGAAGCAACCTATGGTAATTTTTAAAAATTATTTATATGATACCTTGCCCAATTAGAGAGTTTGGGAAATCCACCATAGTTGGGAAAAACCCATGTTGCTGATGTCTGGAATTTCCTCCAAATGGAGATGATGGTCACCAAGCCTTTCACTCCATCTCTAAAGTACACTGAGGGCCTACCGTGCACAAAGCCAGTGTTCAGGAGGGCGAATGTTCAGTGAGATCCTGTCCTGAAGGAAATTGTACTGTCTCTGGAACACTAAACTAATTTGAGCTGTGTAAATGCTACAAGCAAACGCAAGGAACGGAACAATCTTATCTAAAGCATTTAAGAGAAACTTGATAAAGTGGCGTATGAGTGAGACTACAGAGTATGAGAAGGATTTGGGCCAAAAGGTAATGGGGTGGGGGGAAAGTTGTGGCCTTTAATAGAACCAGAAATACATGACGAAGCTAGAGATTAAGCAGAAAATAAAAATGAATTGAAGACAGATCCTGGATAGACTTGAATGAATAAATTTTAGCTTTATTCTGGAGGCAACTGTGATCCACCAAATATTTTTGAAGCAACAAAAGATAATAACACATTTGAATAAGAAAGATGTCTCTGCCCCAAGGTAAAGAAGAAAAAGAAAAAGAAAAAAAAGTAAAATAAAAAGAGTGTTAGCTGTTGCAAAAATCTCATGGGAGAGGAAAAGGTCAAAACTGAAAATGTGGGAATAAGAATTAAAAGTAGGGAATAAATTAAGTAGATTATTTCAGTTAGTAATGAATTGGTGAGGAGAATTGAATACTAAAGAAAAATTGTGTGTGTGTATGTGCACACGCACATGTGTGTGCTTGTGTGTGTGTGTGTTAAAAGTGAGTCAGCTCCAGAAGTATCTCATATATTTTCTGGAATCAGTTTGAAAACACCGTATTTGAAAAGTAAATATAGCTTTGTACTAAAACAGGTGTCCAATACTAGTAGCTTCTATTTAGAATGAAAATATAAGGCCTGAAGCCAATTACTCACCCCTCTCAAAATACAAGATAATAGACTGAAGAAATAAGTATATAATACAAAGCATAATAATGTAGAACAAAATGTTATTGAGGCCCTAGTAACTAATATGAGCCCTTAATTGGTGAAAGGGATATTAACCAATCTTAGATTTACTATGTTTGATTTTTGTTCAAGGAAAAGAATGAAGAGTCAAATGACTTAATCAGTCTTTGCACTTGCCAGAAAACAAATATTCACAATCAAGAACCACCCCCTTCTAACTTCAATTCTTCAGAAAGAATAAACATTTTCAACTTCTTTTAAGAAGAATTTTCCAAAAACGAATGCTTTTCAATGTCAAAGAGTTCCTCTGCTTAAATTATTTCTTGTGACTTACTCTTTATATCATCTTAAGTAATTCCTCTACTGTCTTTTTAACTTTCAAATATTTATACAGTCTTATAACCCATAGTCATTACCTGCCTAGCTATATATTTGTCTACTTAAATCTTTACTTATAATTTTTTTTCTTCTTAATTATTGCAATTGCTTCATCTTGGCCTAGTTGCAATTTTTTTTTCAAAGTATTGCTTCAGAATCTAACACTGTATTCTAGGTTTAGATTGGGTCTGGATATTTCTTTTTTATTATTTAAATGTAATTTTCTGTATACCATTGCTTCAGCGGATGCATATCTACTTCATATCTTAAAGATAACAAAGCTGCCAATTTTAACAAAGAGATTCATATCTATATACTATTTGTCAACTGTTTGAGTCTAAAACAGAATACTTACATTAGTAAAGTAAGTTACCATCCATATTAGTTATTTTTTTAAAATAGACTACTCAAACATTACAACCACTATATTTTCTTTTCTTTGTTATTTTTCCTTTTGACTTTCTCTTACTTTTAGGATTCTCATGTATCTTAATTCACATGTCTAAAGTTGACCATTTGATAATAGTGCATTTCATACATTAGTAAGCCACTTGATGAAACATATATATATCAGAGCATTCCTAATTGCAACTATATATATATAAAATGATTATATATATAATATATAATTATAGTTATATATAGTTATATATATAGATATATATCTAGAATCATTATGTGAGATGTCCTTATTTTCCAGATTCACAGAGAAGTATTTAAGAAGAAGATATATTATGCCTACAGCTTGTTCTCCAATAGTTCTAACTAAAACTCACACATACACTCTCACACAATGGGAGGGGTGGAGAATGAGAGAGAAAAAGAGAGAGAGAGAGAGAGAGAAAGATAGACAGATAGAGAAGAAAAAATGTTTAAGCACATAGGGAAATGTTAACTTGGGGAACATGAGTGAGGGCTCATAGAATTCTCTGTACTGATCTACGCAATTTTCCCCAAAGCCCAGAATTATTTACTACTACTATTTCAAAATAAATGTTGTATTTTTAATGTTGTATTTTTATAGGACTGGTAATTTATCATGTATTAAATGTTTTCATATTCTACAATACACCACTGAGTCCTTCTTCCAGCCTTTTCCTCCCTCCTTTTTTCCTAAAAATGGAAACATACTCTGAGAATCAGAGTCAGATGTCAGAATCAAAGTTTTCTGATTTGAGGTACGTAATTTTTCATAACATTGTGCTGCTCTATTAATGAAAACATTACTCAAATCAAATGTCTTGAGGCATTTCAAGTGTTATGTTTCATTAAGGAATATTTTTGAAAGCAATTGTTTGAATAAATGAATTAGCCTCCATGTCCAAGGGCATCAAAAATAAAAAACTTACAACAGTCTGTGCATAATGACCAGTACCTTTTTGGTCCCGTTCACTCTGCCAGTGATCACCCATTTCTCAGACTTCATCATATTCCCTTCCCAAGCAATGTGTCAGGAACTAGAATCTCAAATATCTGACAACAGCAGATGTGCGGTGCCCAGATTCTTCATGAAATCTACTCAAAAAGGAAATGTAATATATGAAATGAAGTATGTGGAGATGACCCGGTTTCTTTTTGGTCCTGCACACATCTGAATGGTCTGATGGTTCCTTAAAGGAATCCCAGATATCCCAAGCATCCTTAGCCAGGCTACCCCACAACCTTTAATAAACTATGAATTCCAAGGGTTAGTGTCTAGAATATATAAACAGCTTTTTTAAATCAACAAGCAAACACAGCTTCATACTAGACTCCAGATTCATGCTCATACTCAAAGAATCTTTGTGAATAGATCCTCTACTCAGACTTCTTGATTACCACAAGTCATACTTTAGTTTCAATAATTATTTTCATCTCCAATTCAAGATCTTTTTCTTGAACAATTACCACTTCTAATCATTCCCAATATTTTTTGTTCAATGTATATTATTGTACATAAAATCAGCTAGCATCTTTTTTTACCTTTCAGAATAAATAGTTTCTGTAGAGCATATTTTATTACCAAAAAAATTATTTTCTTCTGTTTAGGAGGTATTCACCAGCCAGTTAAATAGTTAAATCTCTTCCCTTTTTTCCTCCGGCAAGATTGACCCTGAACTGACAACAAAACCCTAGGTGGGATATTTAAATCTTGAGTGAGTGGTCAGTTAAGTGCCTGTAGAGGTGAGAGGACAGAGAGCATATTTGGTATGCTAATAGAACCTATTTACTTCAAGGAAAGTGACAAAAACATCAATCAAATCAGAAAAGGCTATTAAGGATTGTTAACTCCCTTTCAGATGAGCAATGATTTCCATTGGGATTTAAATAAATATTCATGAAAAGGACCAATGACAGAAATTTCACCAAAACTCACACAAAGGTAGGGTTTATGAAACCTATCCACAGTTCCTGAAAAGACTTGACTCCCATTTCACAGGACTGTGAGTATTTGCGCTATGCTACCCTTTTAAAAATATCAACAAAGATTGACAATCTTTTTTCAATTATGCCCTTGATCACCTATAACTCTCAAAAAGCTTAGAATACATATGTATCTTCCCAACCATAAAAACTGCATCGTTGCTAATGCACTGGTATCACTGAAGGTGTATTTCAATTAAAAGGAAAGAAAAACCCAGGGAGATAGGAAAAAATATGAAAGCAAGATAAAGTCATAATTTAAAACTACATGCAAATTATCTGAAAGGCAATTTTTTTATTAAACAAGTCAACCATTAGGTATCATCACATTTTTCACCACTTGTGACAGCTCTGTGCACATTCATTGTAAATAATCACCAAAATAAAACCCTTTTAGAGAAGTCCAGTTCAGTTCAATTCAATAAATACCAGTTGATCTACTATCGCTTCAAAACTGGCTTAAATCATGTTAAAAACACAAAGATACAGCACAGAGATTTTATCTTTTTTTTTTTTTAAGGTTTTTTTGAGACAGGGTCTTGTTGTGTAGTTCAGCCTGGCCCTGAGCTCAGCCTCCAACTCACATCACAGCAATCCTCCTGCCTCTGCCTCCCGAGTTCTGGGATTACAGGCGTGAGCCACCACCTCCAGCACTGTGGTGTGTGGTACTGACTGCTGCTGGGGTGAGTGTCCACGCCCAGTATTGTTCTGTGGTTACAGGGATCGAACCCCAGGCCCTTGCGCTTGCAAGACAGGCGCCAGAACCCCTGAGCTATATCCCCAGCCCACAGAGACTTTATCTTTAAGGGCTTACAATTTGAAATGGGAAAAAAACAAATTTTAAAAAAAACAGCAATTCTCATAGAAAAGCATTAAGCAAGCCTAAACATAAAAGATAAAAAAATAGGCCTGAAATTTCATGTTTCTAAGTAATGTAAGGCCTGAAAAAAGATTTAGAAATACTGGGACAAATTATAAAAGAAATTAAAAATCATAAAAAGGTCAGAGTTGGTGAAAGAAGTATTAGGAAGCTTGAAATTTCTTAATTACTTAACTGATAAAATTAGAATTTTAGGAAGACTCGTCCAAGAGAACTTTCTAACGTGGACAAAGTCAAAGAAAAGGAAACTGGCTCCAAAGTAGTACTCCATGAGCTGACACGCACCCGCATAGGCCAGTAACACTGACAGAAATGGAGAAGAAATAACCAAAATAGGAAATGGCATAGGAAAGTTGCAGAGTTTGGTGATTGGTGTGGCAGGGAAGCTTTTGCATGTGGTCGTACCTTTGGCAAAAGGAATGAGTGATGAGGGGAAGGTTGAATAAAAGCAACAGAAGTTTCATTTCAGAAATGCCTATTTTTGAGATGATAGTAATGTGTAAAAGTAAAGATTCCAAACTGGAAACTGAAGCTTCATTTTCGGCTTCATTATTTACCATGGTTATTAACCATTTTCATTTCTCTACCAAAGAGTAAACTTTCACCTCAAAGAAATCCTCATGAAAATTATTCTTGATAAGATTAATATTCAACTAATTGAGTCCCTTCTAACTGCCAGTCACCGTGGTAGACACTTTCTCAAACATTATCACATTTAATTCTCACAGCAACTGCGTGAAGTTGTTTATCTAGAAATTCTAATTAATTATATTGTAATGAAAATGCAACTGCCAAATATTAATCAAGTATTCATTGAATTAATTAGACATATATTGTTTGATTTCTAATCCTATACTGCTCCACTGCCCAGATTCCAATTTTCCTTTTAATAGACATTAATAGCACAACATAACAGAAAGAGTAGTTCAATGTCATATAATGTACATGAATAAAATGCCTTAATGAAAACTGAAATATATTGGGGGGATGAAATACACAAGTTGCAAACTAAGCTCAATCTTAGGCAAATCACTAAAGTTTCTTGAGATTTAGTTACTTCATCTGTCAAGTGGAATCAATGATTCTTTGGGAATTGTATGAGTTAAAGGAAGTACTGGCAAAAAACTTTTCACTAAACAGAAGGTGTACACCCAAGGTTTAGGAGAGCAGGCCAGACTGTATCTTTTTCTAGGTTCTTCTTTGACTTTTGAAATATTTCCTTAAGAAAGTTTTGTATGTAGAGATGTGGCTGGTAAAGAGATCCTTTCAATTCCCATTATCTGGGAGACCTTGTGGTCTTCATCAATTTCCAACAATGGTCCCTTTGCCTTCTGTGTGCTCCTGACTCAATGCCTAGATACATTTCTGCTACTAAGACTATCCTGAATATTAAGACTTGCTTTTAATGATAGTTCATATGGTTTTACTCAATCATTGTTATAACGCTTGACTTTGAATCATTGAAACTCATCAATCATTGAAACTCATCAGTGAATTGAGAAGTCCTTTGAAAAGACAGAAGAGCATAGACTGAGCATACACCAGGATATTAACTGTAAATGTGACTTGGGTTTATCAAAAGAATCTACTACTTTCAAAACAGAACTGTAAGAAAAACACTATAAATTCATTGAGAACAAACCCCACAAAGAGCTTATCTAATATTCATTTGAAATGTTCATATAATTAATTACAAGGCATCATTACAATGTGGGTTTGAGGTCAATGATGAGCCTTCCTTCTTTGGGACTAGTGAAACACTAGACCCCAGAAGCTTGGGTTGTATCTCTGCCTTTGGACACCCTCCACCCTTGTGCTGTGAATCCCAGTCCTGTTTCTTTATTTGGTATACTTCTCTTCTTTGGCTCAATCTGGACAGTTCACTTCCATCTTGATGCTGACGTGACAATCTTTCAGAGACCTGCCTTTCTACTCACAGTCACTCAATATAGAAGCACAGTTTATCTCCCTAAACTATGGAGAATTACTAACTGCAATTCACTGCCATTTCTTTTCTAGATCATTTGATCTAATGAATCTGCGCAATGCATGAACTAGAAAAGCTACACTTTTCTCCAGGATTTCTTTGCTACAAATGCACATAAATGACCCTAAAGCACATTTGACCTTGATGTTGATGATGTGAGAAGGTTTTGGAGAACTCGATAGCTTCATCTATGATAAGAATGTCACTGTCATCTACCACTCAAGGTTTCAACCCAGAAGACCTGCATTCTCTCTATGATTCCTCCCCACTTCCATCTTCGTGAGACCTACTGATCCTCAAGTCTCTAAGATTTAATAAAATTATAATAAAATAATAAAAAATAAGAAAAGTATCTGAAGTCAGGGAAATGCTAGCATTTTTTAAAGCTCTGAATCCCAGCAAGAGATTCATGGTGGACAGTGGTGGATTTTGCTGGCCCTTACTTATTCTCCGTCGTGAAGATGATTTTGGTAAGAAAACCTTCTTTCTTTTTGAAATGCCAACCTGTCCCTACTTTATCCCATGTGTTTCAAGTACATTTAGGAGTCGGGCAATGATGGTATTAAACAGAGTAGGGAAGTCACATGACCTTAATCAGTATTAAGTCTCAGTTTCATGAAAGGAAAGCTTTATATCTTCTGCATTTGAGTTAGAGTTTGAACCCAAATTTTCATAGGATCACCACAAGCAAGAGCTTCTTTAGGATTCTTTTCTGAGTCCCTGGTTACAGTGGTGCCTGACTTTTCAAATACCTGAAATACTTGACTTTTCAAATACTTTGAAACAGATCCCTCCTGAAGTTTAATCAATTTGAATCACATTTCTATATCTTGGAACAAAAATAATCTTACTATATCTCTGAAACCAGTGAGGATAATAGAAAGAGAGTATTTACACTTGCAACCTTAGATTAATGAAGTATATAACAACTTCCTTTGTTAATGTATGCAATACAATGGGAAATAAACCAAATATAGTAAGATATAAATTCATGTTGACATGAGGTTAATCAAGTGACTGTGGTGAGCTAAAACAGCTAGTGGGTTTCTCTGGTAGAAGCTCTTGCCTGTGGTGATTCTGTGTAATCCAGGACCCAGAGTTTCGCTGCATACACAAAACCCACCATTGCTGTAGCTCCTGTGTGCTGCTGCCCAGGGAGAGCTGTCCATTCTGCCTTACAGGTTGGTGGGGACCTTTCCAGGTCCTGTCACTGATGGCAATTCCCAGCACAGGAGGCAGTGGCTGGAGACTGCTTAGTTGGAAATTTTTGTCGGCATAATCAAGACAATAGTCCTAAAAAAAAAAAAAATACTGAAGCTCAGCCCACCCAGCCCTTCTCATTCTCTCCCACAAAAGAAAAGCACATTATCTCTCCCCCGTCTTTCCCTTTTCTCCCCCAGTCCAAGGACAACAACTCCTCCCAATGTACACACACAGCAAGATAAGAGCTCTACCACAGAAAACACTTTTAAGTGAAAACAGATATTAGACAGGGGAATGTATCCAATTAGGTATCAAATTGCCTCTATCTCAGAGTTATTCCAGTTTAGTTTCTGAGCTCTTACTCAGTAACAAATATCATGTTTTTTTAAAAAAAATTGTATATATGTGTATTGGATGGATAGATAGGTTTCATCTGAAATTTGAACTTCGTACAGCAAGTCCTGTTTGGTATGGCCATTTTACAGATGAGGCAATTATCCATTACCCATGGACGTGGGACTGAGCTCTCCATTTTGAGTCCCTCGTTTGACGAGAGGACCACAAGCCACGTACAGTCATGACTGGTCCACGAATGCTCAGCAGCCCAGCTGCGTGATCAGGGCTGGCTTGAATTCAGTCCCTTGACATTGTTCTTCTTTGGGGCTCCTCTGATTATTCTTTCTCATAAAACTTAAGAACAAATGTAAAACTGGACAAATCACTTTGTGGAGATCAGAAATACAGAATGCCAAGTGTGAAGCAGCAGGGAAGAAACTGATGAAGGTCGTTCTGGGTCTGGTAAGGGAGAGGAAAGAAAAGAGGTAGACAGTGCAGTATGGGAGGAGGAGCACCGAACTCATGTCCTATTTATAACTGTCATTGTTACAATCTCCCCATCCAGATTTAAAAGGGGGAAAAAACCTTAGTGAGAAAAATATGGAAAGGAAAAGTTTTCAGAACTGAAAAGAAATGAAAATTTTACTATTTATTCTTATCCTTCGAAGAAGTGAAAATGTCAAGATTTTTTCCTTGTTTATTACACGATCTCCAGTACGAGAGTCAAAAACAAGTAATTACAAGCAATGGATAAATAGTAGTTTTAGAAATCACGCATTGTGCGATAGAGATCTAGAAAATCCGAATAACAAAAAGTGGGTAATTTACTCTCCCAATTAAGACCAATTAAGGCAGCTGGTGCCTGAAATGCTGCTGGAGCCGCAGTCCTACGCCCCTCCTCCTGAGGAAAAGCATCGCGAGAAAGCAAGGGCCAGTTTCTCATCTCTTAATGCAGCGCGCAGATCAGATCCAAGCACAAATCTCTCTTAAAGAGCTTGGCTAAGCACCGTAGTGTTGAGTAAAACAGACAAGAAGAACCCGAAGGTGGCTCATTTAGCGAGTTAATTGTTAACTAGTAGGAGGCAGGTGATGGCATCGAATAGGAACGGGCCCACCTTCTGCATGAATGAATTCTGCACATGGTATCCATGTTCATATCTACATTTATAACTCACAGAATTTCTGTGTCATTGACCCCAAGCTGATCAACAAAATTACAAAGTTCATTTTAATTTCACAGACTTGGCCGATCTCATCAGTCTTCCCATTAGGTTTTCATATTAAAAGAAAGAAGAAAAAATGTGAAAGCATATGTTTATAGCTAAGAATAAATACAACAATAATAAAGGAAATAAAAGAGGAAAACTAACCTTGGCACAGTGACTTACATTTTTCCACCTTTCTCGTATGGATGGTTTCCAAGTTCTACCATTTCAAAGAAAACACCTCATTGAAGAACACGTAATTGGACGCTATTTCCATTCTTCACATGTGGGAAATGAAGCCCTTTTACATTCACATCCTCAGCTGTGCCCCAGAAAACCTTCCATTCTTTCCAAATTAGTTTTTGTATCATTAAACCAATCAACATTAGGTGCTTAGAACTATTTTCTGGAATAAACCCTGAATCATTTCCTATATCATATATATGTAATAAAGTCAAATAATGACATCATTATATAATATATGAACACTGACCCGAAATGACCAAAACCTGAAGAAATCAGGGCAGCCCTAATAAGAATCAGGCAGGGTGCCTAATGAAAATCAAACAGCAGACCTAATAAGACCCAATGTATTTTGCCTCTCCTTCAAATTCACTTTTGATTTGCTTTTGATGAGAATCCCTGTTTGAAGTGCAGTGATGGCCAGCAGCCTGCTCAGCACCAACTCAGAGACAAGTTAAGTCCCAGGTGGTTCTCTGGAACATTTGATCTGGGACAAGAACCATTCGCTCAGGCAATATGCAGTTGTCAGGCCCTAAGTACGTAATATCATAACCACACACATCAGTTGACTGTTCTTTATTCAACATTTATTGAGCACCTAATGCAAACAAGGCAATGATGCTAGACTCAGTATCAAATCAAAACAGTACATAGGAAATATCATAGGTGTGCTTATTACATGTCAGGCACAAGTAGTATATATTGTTTATTAATAATGTAATACTCCCAGCAGCCTTTTGAGGCTGTATACATTTTACTCCATTTTACGAGTATGGAAAGATCATACAGATCTGGGTGAAATGGCAGAGATGATGAGAAAACTGCTTAGAACTATTTTCTGGAAAAATCTTTCTTCACCTCAAGCATTATATTCTATTCAAGCCATGGGCAATTGCTACTTTTTTGACCAACAATATGAGAGATATATCCCTAACCCATGCCCAGAGGAGTCCAAGCTATGTTAGCGAAGACAGTATGTCAATAGTCTATGACAATAAGAGACTTCTTGCTGTATGATTGTGCTCCCTCTAGCCAGGCGAGTGTGCCCTGCCCCTCCCAACAATCTCAGTTTTCTGTAGCCCCATCTGTAAGCCCAAACCTCTTCCAGCTCTGTCCTTGCCTAAATCCAGCCACAGGCCCAATAAGCAAGCACACAGTGTGCCCATGGGTGTCCTCTTCTGGCTTATTCTGAGACTCCAACTCTTCTTTTCATAACTTGGATAGGCATTGTATAGACATTTATGAAAAACAAGCAAAAAAGAGGCAGCATTTATCTCACCACAGAAGGAAATGCAAATATTCCAGGCGAGGAGGTCAAAGGAGACTGAGGTCAAGTCCATGTAGGATGCCAGATGGAATTTTTTCAGTGTTCTTGTATGCAAATTGTTGTATTTACAAACCTGATCATGTCACTCATGTTTTATAAAGACATTTGCAAATCTGAAAGATTGGACACAATTTCAGCATCCCTATACTTTGTAAAAACAAAGCATTTTAAAGATAGAACTTTTCTATCTTTTATCGTACATATTGGATAAGCTCTAAAATCTGAAAACAGTTCACCTCTGCTCCATGCACTCCCTGTTCTGTTAGTAACTCAACACGTGACTTATGGGAAGACCAGAAACTAATCTATCTCTGTCTATGATTCCCTACACACATATATGTGTATAAAAACTGGTAGAACTGCCTGATTAATGTAATTTGTACCCACAATTAATCTTTTGCTTCCAAGACTATCAGCCCCTTGAAAGCAAGGACCACATCTTTTAATTCTAAATTTTTCACATGTTAAATGCATGGTGGTTTGGTTAGTTTATTTACATCTTTAATAGTGTTTGTAAGTACTACAGAGACCTAGTAAGAAGTTGTGTGTGTGGCCTTGATGTTTGTAATCAAAAAAAAAAAAAAAAAAAAGGCTGAGTTGCAGGAAACAATGTTTTGTCAGTCAACCATTAAAAATATTCCACATTGTATTAGGTCTATGCAGGGCCAAAATGGACCAACATGAAATACTTCATCTCTTTGGACAACATATCCCGTAAATTATGAAAAGAAAATGGTATTTTATGAGAGCCAGGCAACCTCATTTTCGAGGCGGCACATTTCATTCATATTGCAGTTATTAATAGGTCACTTACAGGATTCATAACTGGTGCCACTGTGTGAAGGCACCCACACGTGGACAAGCACCGTGGCGAGAAGTAGTATATCAGCACTTCCTTGAGCAGTAACTTTATCAAAACTATCACAGGTGTCCTCTGCACCCCTCACATATCCTAACTAGATTTTACCTGGCGTTCAACAGAGTTACTCAAAGATGTTTTTTACATTAAAACTTCCCAAGTCTCCTTTTCATTAATGAATTTTGCTACAAAGATGACCCTTTCCTCCATAGACAACTGCGTGCAAAAGCGACTGCTGATATGTTTGCATCCCTCGCATCAGCTCGTCTCCTCCATCAGCAAATACATTCAATATTTTCAAAATTAGAAGTCGACAGGCTGAGATGTCACCATAAAGTGAGCTGGGACAGATAATTAAGGATTAAAATCTAAATCATTCCCTCTCATGCAAGGTGGAGCAAGAAGCCCAGATCCCTTCTCATCTCTTTAGAGAAGTACAGATACAGTGCACCAGATAAGGCCTTCTGTAGTTTTCATTACAAAGTTAATATTTATCCTACAGCATTGAGTTTATCTAACCAACATATCTCATTGAGAAAAAGAAGTATTTCTTGATTTACCACATTAAAGTAAATATTGCCATGAGATACGTGTTAAATTTTTAATAAAAACCACCCTATCTTAGTTGGATCAAAGACAGCTGCTTCAGCTGAGAAACAAACAAAACCAAATAAAAACACCTGACTCTGAATGTAGAGCACCACCGCACGGTCTGATCGCCCGGCCATGACAATTGCAGTGCTACGTGGCAGAGCTTTTCAGAGCTTCTGCTAAATTTATTATAAGCTGGAGTCCTAGGGCTGAAATGCGACGCTGACCCACAGCATTTCAGAAGAGTGTGCTCCGTATGTCTGAATCACGTTCCCCACATGACACCAAAGTGAAATCCAATTCAATTAGATTTGTATGCATCATCCTTTGCCTTGTGTATATGTATTACATGGGTGATTTATTAGCAGCCTATTTCTTTCTGTATAGGACAGTGTTAAAGGTAAAAACCTAGTTTGTTCTCATTCATCCTATATTCCTGCAATATGAATCCTATTACCAGACAGCAAAAGCAACCTGGTGTAAAGCTCTTGATTCCACCCTTCATATAAAGGAGAGTGAGGAGTCAGACACAGAGGATTCTCCATGTTTTTTATGAAATGATTCTCCAGCAGCTGGGGCAAGTTCCCTGGAATCCCTCCCATTGTTGAATCAATCTGAGAGAGACAAGCAAGCACAGAGAAAAATATTGCTCTACCTCTTTAGGTTCAGGAAGGAAGAACAGAGTCAAATTCCCGAATAAATAAAGACAAAACAACACCTTGGCCTGATCTCTTTCATGCTGTCCCCTGTCCTAGAAAAGCCATACAGGTAAGGCCCCAGATTGGACCAGACTCCTGTGTGCTTGAATCCCAGTTCTGCTACCTGCCAGCAAGGTCAACTTCAGGAAGCTTCACAGCCTTACTATCTTCATCTGTAAAAGAAAGAGAGCTACATGTGGTGGTTCACACCTACAATCCCAGCCCTCAGGAGGCCGAGGCAAGAGGATCGCTGTGTGAGGCAAGCCTAGGCAACATGGTAAATTCAAGGCAAGCCTGAATGAATAGGGAGATCCTGTCTCAAAAACAATAAAAAAAAAATTTTAAAGCAACAAAAACAGCAAAGGAGAAAATAATCATGCCTATCTTCCAGGTCTGATATGAGTACTAAGATTCAGTATTGTTATGTTCTTGAATAGAGTCTGGCACATAGTAAATGAGAATATGCAAGTGTTTAAGTAACATGCTGGTTTGGACAGCTTCCTTGGTTCATATAATGAGAAAACTGGAGAATTCAACCCTACCTCTTTCTCCAACTCCATAACATCTTCTTCTGCTTTTTGTCCAATGCATGAGTCTTTTCATGACAAGCAGAGGTACTTTTTTCTTAATAAAAAGGAAAGCTAACATTTAGTAAACACACTGTATGTGCCAGACAATTATCTGTTAATTACCTCGTTCAGTTCCCATAAAATCCAGCGAACAGAATGCTATTATTAGTCCCACTTGATAGATGAAGAAATGAAGCCACTGAAAGTTTAAGTAAATTGTTTAACATAGTTACTAGGGAACAAAACCAAGATCTGGAGTCAGACAGTGTTGAGATTTGTCTCACGGAAAAAAAATGTGTCCTCCTAAAAAAACCTTGCCTAAAGAATTTACCTTTCTAAAAACCTCATTCAGATATCCTTCCTCCAGAAGACAAGCAGCCCATATGGAAACTAGAATCGAGACAATGTGCACATCTCTGAGAATCAGTGATTGTTTCAAGCTACTAAGTTTGGAGGTGGCTTCTCGTGTAGAAATCTTACAGCAAAAGCTCACTGATAAAGGCTTCTTGTATGTTTTTGATCAGTGAAACTAAAACCAAATTTGAAGCTACCTTAAAACTATAAAACAAAGAAATATTAAGTGGGTTTCTTTTCTTTGACACACATATATACAAACACATTAAACACAAGCAAAGAATTTGGCTGCATGTTTAAATATAACAAAAATTTTGAAAGAATGCCTTTCTCTTTAATGTTTAATCCCTATTCCCATATCCCTAGTTAGCACGTGATTATAACAAAAAAATGTAATTGCAAATCTTATAAAATAGTTAAGATTCCATGAAATCAAAGAAAGTTTTGTCATAACACTGTCCCTATTATGTGCTAAACTAATAATCAAAGTAATCAGTTAAAATAGTCAACAATTGAAGAAATATCAACAACATATGACACAAGTGTTTACAATAAGACAGATTTAAATGCCAAAGAATTAAAGGATGTCACTGTATACACTGATAAAGTTCATAGATAACTACAAAAAGGCTTTCATGAGCTATTATATAAATAAGCCAAGACAACAAGGCCTTTTTCAGGGGTAGAACTGGGCTACCACTGTGTAGTTGAATTCCACTTTAAAGGAATCAAACACCCTTGACAGGTTTTTGGTACATAGTCGTTATGGCTTATATCTCAAATATCCTTCAAAGCCTCATATGCTCCCAGCTGGGGTTTTGGGGAGAGGCAACATGGAGGCGTGGTTCTGGGTCGTGGACGTGAGATGCTCAATTACCCCACTGATGGGTTTAACACAGTTCTGGGTGTGATAGAATGGATTTACTGAAGAGGGCCGACCCACCCTGGGTGTTGATGGCACCAACTGAATAGGCTTGTAGCCTGGATGAAATAAAAGCAAAAGGGGCTGGGACTTAGCTCAGTGGTTCTAGCCCCTGCCTTTAGAAGACAAGGTCTGGAGTTTGATCCATGATACCAAGGAAAGAAAGAAGAAAGAAAGGAAGGAAGGAGAGTGATGCTACTGAATACATACAAGAACAGTCAATATATTTCTCTATAATTGTTTATTTTTCAAGATCAACCTCTACTCACACCTTTTTTTTTTTCTAATCACATTTTGCTCAGCATTTTAAAGTGGATTTGCTTCATAAAGGCTTTTCTCTATTCCAGAACCAATTATCCTCTGATAGCACCAATTGAACAAGACATCTCCTCCTAAATTTCTAAAAGGGCTTCTAATAAGTAAGCCTATCTAAGTCATAAAAAGATTATAACAAGAGTAATCCTGCTACCTGGTGGCAAAACACATCAACAACAAGAGCAAAAGGGATTGAACATCAAAGAATGGGTTGAACTTTTGATTGCATTTCTTGAACATGTCTAATTTTCTAATCTGAACTGAAAATTTAAATCTTTTTAAAGAATCATTAATGTTATGGATAAAGAGAAGAAACAGAAAGGTTGGACTATCACTGAATACTGCCTGCTAGGTCTCACAGACGGCTCTGAATTCGATTCCAGAGAAAATGTAGACCACTATGACCTTCTGTCATCCACAAGAGTAACTTTCCGATTCAGTTGTCACAAAGATAAGATTTGCCCTCCTGATATAAATCCCTCCTCTAACATAGACTCATCCAAAGTAAATGGTGGAGCAGAAGATCTTAAACATCATCTAATCTAACATACTCATTTTATAGAAGAAAAAACAATCCAGACAACTTAAATGGCTTGTCTAAGAATGTATGACTTGTTCAAGTGAAATAAGGATCTAGAATCTAAGTCTCACAGCTCGAATGCCAATGGTATTCTTCCCTTTCTCTTGCCTGAAAAATCATAGTAGAGTTAGTTACTAAAAAGCATTTCTCCCACAGCCTATTTCAACTGGCAGCCTATTTCATCCCTGGTGCTGCCTGTTTCTTCCTTTGACAAGCAGTAAAGTGGACACATCAACAGGAAGTTTAGTATTGTTTTCCAAACCTGAACACAGCAGAGCTTTGAACCTAGAAGTCGGGCTTCAGCGGTACCTGAACAGCACTCCAAGGACAGCAGCTTACAGATGTCATCCCCTCGTTCCCTGGTCAGGGGGCCGTGTACAGAATGCAGTCCACACAGTGAGGTTCAAGGTGCAGTCCCTGGACCAACAGCATTGGCAACCCTGATACCTTGTTAGAAATGCATGTTTTGGGGTGCTCTCCTGGACCTGCTGATGAGAAACTCCAAAAATGGGGCCCCAAACAGGGTGCAGTTTTCACAAGCCCTTCAGAAAACTAACGCCTACAAGGTTTAGAACCATTGGTCTATGCAGCCATTACATTTGCTGCCTTAACAGATTCTGAGGGGTCCCATCTGAAAGATTGTTATCACAATAGAAACACTAGCTGATTTGGCCTGACAGCAGTTGGTTTTGTTTATTGGGAAAGCACATTCCTGCCTTTCTTCTGGATTTAGGGGTTTTATTTGTTTGTTTTGCTTTGTTCCCCAAACAATGGGAGCTCTCCCATCAACACAGACAAATGGCAAGAAAGGGGAAGTGTCCCAGAGACCAGAGCAGGAGCCTCCTCCATTTCTTTTGCTTCCTTTCCCTTTGCTTTCTCCTCTGACTGTGACTTCTTCTCAGCCTGTCTGGCCACAGCCACCTCCTGACCCACTACCACTGGCTCTTTGCCTTCTCTCACTGCTCTTATTCCACCCCACCCCCACTCCACTTTTCTTTCTCTGCTCCTTTCCTTCCACTTTCACCTGCCCTTCCTCTACTATTTGGCATCCAGTTCGACTCTGCGTTCATTTGGCGTCAGAAAATCAAGTAATACCATGACCTAGGGAGGTCTGTCGACTACGAAAGAAGAAAAACTCATGTCCAAGGAGGTTCGACAGTTCACTCACTGTTACACTGTTCTTCTAATTAAATAAAAATAAACTTTTTTCTATTCTACAGATTTCTTACTTGAATCCATCAGTTTAGTCCCCCAGAATCATGTAAAAGCTTGATTCTGTGATCACAGAACTGTTTTGCCTCCTATATGGTCACCAAAACAATTTCCTGAGCCTGCCTTTTATATTTTTCACCCAACCTTTGTGCAGAACATTTAGAACCTTAAAGCACTTAGTCCACAGGAGCCCTTCCCCATGGTTATAATCAAACTTCTGGCTACGTTGGTTGGATCTCCATAACAGCTATCATTCAGTCTGTCTTTCAACATCTTCACAAGGATTTCTTTTCTCAATACCTTGTTTATGTCATGCATAAGGTTATAGCAGTTTTTTTTTTAAAGGGATGGAGAAAGGACAGGACCTATTCTCCTGGAGCTTACATTCTAGAGGAAGAGATGGTCAGCGCCTGAAATATATAAGACAATGGCATGTAACACAACAGTAAGTACCACAGAGGAAAGGAAAACAGGCAGAGAATTCAAAGTGCAGGGAAGGTTATAATTTTAAATACGAGGGCCAAGAAGGTAAGAACAAGTTAATATCTTCTTAAAAATTCTCATATACATGCCAAGTCTCATTTCTTGGTGCTTGCTGATTTCTAAGGCTCACTAAACACCATTTGCTTTTAGATTGCTCAAAAACTGTTTACCCATATATTCTAGAATCTTCTGGAAGTTAACATCAAGTTTATGTTTGTCTTTTCTTGAATTTTCCTTTCATTTTCTCAGAATCAATCATTTCAGAGATACCAGCAAGAAAACACAACTGCTGCAATGCACAAAACGAGGGAGAAATTGTAGTGTTACATCTGCAGAACTATTTGTTTCCCAACACAGAAAAATACCATGGAAGTTACTATTTAGAAAATTTGTTTTGCCCTCCTGTGCCCTGATCCACTGAAAGAAAACCATCAGTGTTTATTATTATTATTATAGCCAGCTTCACACTCTACTAAGAACTTAGCAATAAAATGTGAAATGGCTATATGAGTAGAAAAGAAAAATTATGGGAGAAAAAAATGGGATGAACCTTTAAAACATCTTTTACAGAGAACTGTAGTCACCTTTTCATCCCAGCTTGAACTAGGAAAGACATAATTTATTTATCCAGAGCACCTTGAGTCAGATGGTGTCTGCACTGTTCGGGGTATAACTTTTATGCCATTTTATGGCTTGGTTCACATAGGAACAATGAGTTCAAGTAATTCTGCCAAGGTCACATACCTTGAGTTTCTGGTTTTGTCTATTTTAAAACAGGAGAACTTTAATGGCTTCCTTTTCTTTTTGTACTCACCAAAACCCATTGTCTCTGCCCCTGTTTGCAGAAAGAAACACTTAAAATCTTTTACTGTTTTAACTGTTTTGCTCATGTTAGTTCTTCCAAATTTGGCTGTTATATAAACTCTTGACGTTCCATAAGATAAATGTTGAAAAGTATCCAGAAAAACTAGGTATCATTGAAAAACAAAAGAGACTGTTGTGAAGATTCTAATAAAGAACCAATCAGCAAAACAAACTTTATACAAAATAAACAAGTTATTTGAATCAGATTCCCAGGGTCATATGCAAAATCTGATTGCTTACTTAACTTTTTGTGCATCAGACAGTCTAGTAATGGCTTGAACTTTGAGCTGCCACCTTTTCCAAATAAGATACATTGATGAGCCCTTAGGCTGCTGATTAGTCTTTAGACCACACTGGCCTTTTGCGTGGTGGAAAATTTTGTACTTCACTTTCTTTCTATTTAGCAGTTTTCTAAAATGGTTGTTTCTGCTTTCTAATTGCCTTACTATTCCACATTAGAATGTTCTTTCTAGACTTCTTTCTCCATCCCTGAATTTCTTTCCTCCTCTACTTTTTCCTCACCCAAATTCTCCCTTTTTGTCTAAAACAATATTTCCTAGTATAAAAGTATTACAGGATAATTTTCAAATGTCTAGATAATAAAGATATGTAAGATAAAAGAAAATGTGAGTTATTTCTATTTCTAATAACCAAAGATCATCAGGTCTATAGTTTGTGCCTGTCTTTCTCATCCGGATAGTACTACTTTTTATTATATCAGCAGCTCAACTCTTTATTTAAAATATAAAACACACACCCAAAAGTGCACGAATCAGTTATTTTTCCACAAGCTACACAAACTCAGTGCCCCTACCCTATGCTTTCTCACTTAACAATGCATCAAGACCTTGTCTGTGTGATAGTGTCAGAGCCCTGCTCTGTGACCCAAATGCGGAAGCTGAGTCCTTCTTGAGATTTAGGATACATTATTTAACTTTCCTACGTCTCTGTTACCTCATCTGTTAATAGATGCCCCATTACACATATTAGATAAGTTAATGTAAATGATTTACTTAGAATAATGTGAGATTCAGAGCGCACATCAAATAAGATAAACATGACTGTTATTGTACACTGACTGGAAAACTTTTTTTCTCACAGTAGTCCAACGTTCCCTCATACACTTTTTTTCTTGAGAATTTGGGTAACTCCCTTAAAGTCTTCTCTGATTTCCTCACAAGCAATTGTTAAAAAAAGAAAACAAAGGGCCGGGGATTTAGCTCAGTGGTTTCGGCGCCTGTCTTTCAAGGGCAAGGACCCTGGTTCGATCCCCGGTTAACCACATACAATACTGGGCGTGGAGACTCACGCCCAGCAGCAACCAGGACCACATACCACAGTGCCGGGCGTGGTGGCTCACGCCTGTCATCCCAGCACTCGGGAGGCAGAGGCAGGAGGATCGCTGTGATGTGAGTGGGAGGCTGAGCTCAGGGCCAGCCTGAACTACAAAGCGAGATCCTGTCTCAAAGCAAGAAACAAAAAAAACAATCTCCGTTCTCAAGTTCCCATCTGAGATCAGACTCTCTCACCTGGTAATATTCAGCCTATCTTTCCAAACACAAATCCTTTTGGTCCCTTCTGTAAACACTCCTGAATCAAGCTGTTCGCTCTCCTTTAAGCGCATCTTGCTCTGTAAATTTGTTTCCTATCTCTGTCTGTAGGTTTGTTTCTCCCTGCCTCCCAGAGATGCCACGTTCCTTGCGCTTTTAACAATCGCCCACTTTTCTCTAGGTGTTTTCTCTCACCCGAGCTCAGTATCGCCCCCAGCTGGCAATCACCACGCACTGGCTTTATAATAATACAAACCTTGGCGCTCCCAAAACACTTTGAAATCGTCTTCTGTTCTGCACGGCAGTCTTAAGATAAAGCTATGAGTACTCGCCCCAGTTTACCACCAAGAAAACGGACTCTTTGTCATGAAGATAGATCCCACCCTGCCTAAAATGAAAGCTCCTCCAGACCAAAGATATTTAGTTTTCTTGACTACGAGGCACATTTATTCTGGCATTGATCTATCGCTGCACTATTGTTATTAATATTAAAAAAAATTGACTTCGGAATGCCTTCTTTGCGTCTCTGAGCTAACCCGTATGACTGTCTTTGCTTTTCTTGACGATGTATTAAACAACTGCGGTGTGCAGAGCGCTGTGTTCCTACTGTGCGCCCGCGGCTTCCCGGCTTGTGATCTGAAACCCGGTTTGTAAGGAGCGCTGCACCGGAAGGGCCTGAGGACCGTCCGCCCACCCGCGTGCGAGTCGTCTCCTGCGTTTCCGAGCCTCAGTTTCTTCGACTACTCTGTGGAAATAAAATCTGATTCAACCATCTCACGTGGTTATTATGAAGATCAAACCAGATGTGCAAGCACTTTGTATGTTTTACAAAATATAAAAATATCAAGGTTATGCAATTTACAAGACAAGCTTTCTGCCCTGGTGGTCCTACAATCCACCCGAGAAGAAGAGAAACATACATAAAAAGACAAATCACAGTTATCAAGTGGCTCAGGCTAAATGGCAGAAGGTGTAATCATATAATTTAGAGAGTGAGAAGGTAGCACTGTGCTTTTAAATTCACAAGATTAAAACATTTTCCATCGTGGTTTTTCATCTACTTTATAAATGTTTAAATTGGGAAAATATTAATTCTTCTTGGGGGGATTACTTTTCAAGAAGAAACTGGATTACTTAATTTGGTTTCAAAAATATTTCTAAAGCCCTGTATTGTTGTGGGAGTCCTTTATCTACGTGCATTTCATTCTCCTACACCTGCTCCAATAGAATTGCAGGAGTTATTGCCCCCGACTTCGGAGGTAGAAGGAACAGGAGAAAATGTAAGGAAGCTGCTCTTTGATCTCCAGGTACATCAATTACAGGTAATAAATCCCCCTGTAGTCAGAGCTAAGACAGAATCTCAAAGGCACATGGACTTTTCCTATTAGAAAATATAAACCAAATAGTGACTATTTGTTGTTTAGATTTATTTTGTGAGTAATGTAACTGAAAAAACAACCTAGCATTGAAGGATGTATCATTTTTAATCTCAGCACTTTTAGCTAGTGCCAACACCAGATAGAGTATCTTATTGCAATAATTCAAGGATTTCTCTATTAGTTTCTCTAAGCCCTTAAAGCAAATGAAGCTCTTATGATATAAAACACCTTCTTTCTCTATTTTTTTCTCAGCTCTCAAGCCTAAATGCATTTCAGGGTAGAATTTTAAATGAACTAGATAAATGAAATTCTATCTAACTGTATTAATTTTTGACACTCTTTTTACGATTCTTTTAAAAAGAACATAGAAACAGATTGCAGCTTGGGATGCTGTACAGTCATGATGAATAGTAGGCTACAAATAATGGTTTATTTCAAACTTTTGAAGGAATAATTTAGATTTTTAATCTCCTGGGTGGGTTTACAAACACCTTAAACTGATAATTGACTGAGGAGCTGGGAATGAGGTTTCTTAAACAAAGAAAAGCACGTGTATATTAAAGAAGCATTTGCATACTTTCTTCTGCTTGTTGAGTAACCTTTTGTTCCCGCCACCGTGCCTACGTGTGGTTCCGTCTCTGACCTTGAAGGACAGGCTCTGTCGAAGCCTCCTTTTGGATCACAGATGACCTTCAGCTGATATCATTGAGCTCTGACCTGCCTCAGTGATCTGCTCTCACAAAATACATATGCTGAACAGTGCTGGTGTGTGCAGCAGGGGTAAGTGAATTATTTACAAAAATTTGAGTTGACACCTTTTATCAAATGTGGAAAGATGAAGACAAAACAGCTGCTATTGCTGTCGTAAGCAATCTGCTGGTGATTGAATAAAAGTGTCAAGAAAATGGCTGCTTGATGGCCTTTTGTTCTCCCTCATCCAGCTTGATGTTAGTTTGAGCTGTCAGTTAGGAATCACGGCAGTGTGATTTATCAATAGACTGAGTGACCTTCTATTTTAGCTCGTGATAGAACTAGAAGACAGCACCCTCTACTGCAAATACATAACACTTCCCCTCAGCGTGCCATTAGTCCGAGCGATTGGTTTGCATTTGCCAGAAACTCCTCACCCTTGAGATAATTATGGCTTTTTAAATTTTGTCCCCTTTAGATTGCCTCCACAGACTTATTAAAAATTAGTAAAAATCCCAAGAAGCAACTTCAAGCGTGTTCCTATACCTTCCAGCAAACTAATTTAGAGAATCAGTATTTGAGATAAAATGCTTCCTCCTTGGTAATTAAACTGCAGAAGAAGGAAACATTATCTCTGATAGCAAACTGAATCTTTAAACAGTGTTTGGATTACATTGATATGGATAACTCAGCTTCACTAACTCAAAGTATTTTATAGTCTCTATAGAAAGAAGGATTTGGACTGAATTTTCTGCCATAATGCTGTGGTCTCCTCTGGAAAAGATATTATTATCAATCAGGACACTGCCAATTCTAAGAGATATGAAACCACACTGACCAGTGCCTTACAAATGAATATTCCCTCATCTTCTTATAGTATGTGCATTTTCTTATAGTAAAGCTTTCTATTTAAGAGATATTTATTTGCTCCAAAACCACATGCAAGACAAAATAAATTATGAGAATTATATTCTGGCCACTATTAAAAGCAAACATTAAATATATTTAAAACAAAGTAGTGTTATCCAGTTTTTCAATAGCTCCTAATTGTTTAGCCTTCAGATCTTATCTGTTATAATTTAAGACAAATTTTTCTTCTTTTAAAAACCATTATATACATTCTATATACACCTATATTTAAGATATTTCTCAGTAAGTTGTCATTTAATTTCTCATATTTTTAAATAAGAAATGAGTAATCATTGTATTGGATTATCAAAGATTTAATTTCTTAAAGATGGAACCACAGTCTTCTCCTGTCTCTTAAACGTAGTTGCTATTGTGCTGTCGATGAAGGCAGAACAGGTGAAGAATGTGTAAAAATGGATGCTTCATAATTCACCCAATTTCCACCTTACTAAATGCCTTCTCTGCCCCTAATTTAACCTCAGCAATTATAAAGCTACCTCCCTCTCACGTGAGTCCACCACACGCCGCTCTGAACTTGGGGTTCAGACCTCAACACTTTGCCTGCGCTTTGGCTTTTCCTTCTCCTCCCTGATATACATACACACCATGACTTGTTCATAAAAGCTCTGCAGCAAAGTTGAATAATATGTAAATTTTATGTTGTAATGAATTAGGTCCTAAGATCTTTAAAGGTCAGACACCTGGTATAATACATCACATTTTTTAATATCAACTACAAAATAACTGTAATAAATTTTTCCAGCACCACATCCTCACACACTGTTACCCACAAGGAAGCACCAAAGGAAATGTGTCATTTGTCAAAACATGCAGAAAAACTGGCATGTGTACAAGTCACTTTAAAAGTAATGCTCAGATTAGAAATAGCTTTCCAAATGATATTTTGTGGTTAAACAAAGAAAATAATACATTAGTGCCTAACTGAAATCATCTCCTGATATGTTTTGCAAAACGATGGAAGCAACTACTACTCTGAGGTATATGATCAAATGTTTTTAATTGGTTACAGAGTATGTATAATTTATAAATAAAAAGCCTTGTACAAATTTCTTTAGGAGAAACTCAACTGGCACGGAGATTCAGCTCTGTGCGGATGAGTGAGTGGAGTGTTAAAATAACTACAGCTATCTGAGTTACAGAAACTGATAGTTACTATTAAAACAAAGATATTATTTCCTTTATAATGCTATTTGCAAGCTCCATTTACAGATCTCTATTTTAAGAACATGCATGTTAGCAAAAGAAGGAAAATTTTACCTACAAATAAAACAGAGTACAGTGAGTTTTGCTTTAAAAATGCAAAATCACATCAGTGCATGTTCTGGTTATCAGTTATCACATGCACCTACTTCTTAGTAGTATTTTTGCTCACTTGAGACACAAATGAAATGAACATGTAAGCAGAAATGTCCACTTTTAGAATTCTGGTGTAAATTTACACAGATCTCTGTTATTTTTAATGCCATTGAATGTTGGTCTTTAAAATTTACATCACAAAAGGTTATTTTACATGCAACATGTAGGTTTAGAAATGAATCTTCAGCTAAGAATTGAAACTATTTGAGAAACTATTGAATGTATTAATTTAATATTTGTGTTTTAGATTTGAATATGGTTAGGAAAGGTCTGTGATTACTTAAAGTTCAATTCCAGTTTTTCCAACATATTCAATAATGACTCTGTTAGCACATACATATGGCCTGAGTGACTAGTCACAAAGGGCAGTGGGATTATTGTCCAGATCATTAGGAGGCACCCCACAAGCAGAACAATTGAAGCCAGCATACGTTAGTATTTGAAAGTCCTGGAAAAATACCAAAATCTCACCCTTTTTAATACATATATATAAATTGAGCCAAATATTCATCACCTTTATAGCCTGGCCCAAAATGGGTTTTCTAAACTGAGAACAATATGTTGGAATGAAATTCTCCTCCAACAGGCATCTGGACACCTGTGTTCTTGTACCTCATGAACCCAACCTAGAAATCATTAGACAAAGTGAAGCAAACAAAGAGATTGAGAATGAACTTTTTGGTGTTTTAATTAATTTGCTTAAAATGGCCAAAGGAAAATTAAGCAATTTAAAGAGGGAAAAGAAGATATAGCAATCAGAGGAAAGAAACTTATAGTAAACTGAACTCTCCCCCGTATTTTAAATCAGAGCACATAATGGCATGAGATACAATAAGAACATTCTAGAACTCCACCAGTGTAAACATGAATTTCTTCACTTTTCTGGAAAGTAGTTGGGCAGGAGGAATATGGTAAATAGTTTGGACGCATGAACCATTATTTCTTTCAACGGGGTTTATTGAGTGCTTAGCCTGTGCCTCTCTCTGGACAAAGAGCTCTCAGCCTACAGTGCTGCTCTCATGAGAAACTGATCAGCCTTCCCTCACCTAGTCAAGCTCCCAGCATCCTGCGAGCAATCATGGTGGTGTTCTTCAATTATCCTGGGGAATCAAACAGAAACTAAAACACAGTACGTACTTAAGGCTATTCATCACCAAGAAGACAAACAATCAGCAGGTATATGGGGGGG